>JAUTBR010201293.1:0-26168 GCA_032361205.1 Pseudorimula midatlantica | reverse complement strand
TCGGGGGTGTAGAAGAATGGCTGCTGGGTGGCGTCGATGAAGGATGCCTTGTCCTTGATGTTCCTGTAGATGCGCTGTCTTTTCTCTCCGCTCGTCCTGAACAGGTTGCAAGCGTAGCTGTAGTCTTTTCCACAGACTTCCTCGATGGCGTAGTGGAGACCCAGAGCGGCAGAGAACACAGCGTTCACCACGTACAGGACATAGGGGTCCTGCACGTAGCCGGGGGCCCTCGGGATGCCAAGGTCTGCAGGACCACACTGCCGCGTCACATCAAGGCTGGGATTGTTTACGTAGCAGTTGTGGACCTCTTGGAAGAATTCCTCGAACCACGGGTTGACCAGCTCTGGGTTTCGGGTCGTTGTGTTCGGTACTCGGCCTTCCAGGTATCGGTCAAAGCCGGGGAGGTCAGCTGTCTCTATGTCCAGTGTCACGGCCCTCCGGTCCTTGATCAGTACGTCCAGTCGGTCAAGCATGTCCAGGTCCATCCCCCACTTGTCCGTTCCGATAAAGAAATACTTCTCCTGCTTGAAAATACGGTGGTCTTCGGCTGCCTGCAGTATTGGTCTAGGATCATCTACGAACAAGACAACAACCCGTGCGTGCTTGTTAGTGATGACCTTGTCGAGAGTCTGGGTGGCCTCTGGTCTCAACACGGGACCGGTCTTCCCGATGGTGATCTTCTGGTCCACGCAGATCCGGTTGAGGTGAGCCAGTCGCAGAAACTCTTCCTTGCCCTTCTGACCCACGCTGTCGAATGTGCTGATGATCTGGACCTCCGTCAGGTTGAATCTCTTCAGATACGAGATGATGGCTCTGGCTTGCTTGTCGTCTGCTGGGACTGTCCGCAGGAAGTACTTGTACTTGTCCGCATTCCGCAGCTCCAGACTCGTGGCTCCGTAACTGATCTGTGGAATGGACAGAACAGACAGCACGTCCGCCACTCGGATGGATGACTTGGTCTCCAAGGTGCCGATGTACAAATCAAGGCTCTCTGGATGCACCTGGATGTCACCTTTCTTGAGGTTGATGTTGCCGCTGTGGATGTTTGCTACAAGGTTGCCGGCCCTGGTAGGACTCTGGCAGATGTCCAACCCAATGGCGCCGATGTCCACACCATTCAGCTTCCTGCTGAAGATTCCCTTCTTGGCGTTAACGTAGTCGATAGCGTAGTTGAACGCCTCCAACAGCTCGTAGCCATGCTTGGTGTTGATGTCGCCGCATGTGAAGGGAGTGGCGCCCTTACGATGAACATCAAACAAACCTGAACAGACAGAAGGTATTTCAATTTTAGAACGCAAAATTGCTCTTAGATATGTTTCATTTCTCGACACAAAAGTTTAAAGAAGACATTTATCTTGGACCATTTTGTAAATAACCAAAGATAACATAGTCAAATTTGCCCGTGACATTACTAGTCATGCTTGAGAAAATTTTGGTTTTAAATTATCGGCAACTACTTCAAGACAGACTTACCCACAAAGAAGAAGTTGCCTGGCCTGTACGTGAAATCTCCGAAGTTCGTAGTTGCTGGTCGACAAACCAAACACTGGGAGTCGCAGTTGGACTTGATCCTGGTGTATGTTTGTCTGAGTTTATCGATAGCCACCATCTTGATGTCGCTTGATGTGTATTCACCGACCTAGATAGCGATAAGTAAGGACATTGAGTTAGCTTCGAAATTTCCTGCATCAGTAAAGAAAAACAGATCATTTGATTATTTTGCTGATTGTTGAATCCTGTACAAGATCCACAATGTAGATACTTTCAAGACGAATAACTACACACTATAAATCATATCTCTACTGAAAAGGCAGACGACAGACCACTAATGTTGCAGCTTGATACATCACCCCCACCCCCCAACACGTACACACTTAGTGCAGCTCCAGAAGAGTGGCAAGCTCTTACCATGACTTGAGTGCCGTCACTGATGAAGCGTCCAATGTTGTACTTCCTATCTGCCTCTCGTGCCACGAACTTGAAGACGTCGTTGAGAATGTCGGAGAAGGACATGCCGTCCATGTGAGCCATGATCCTCAGGTACGTGTCCTTACTGTTGCGGAAGTTAGAGCATAAAACTGTTTTGTTGTTGCATTTTTCCAAAAGCGTCCTCTTCACACCTTCAGCGATGGAATATACAGCATTAATAGTAGACAGGACATGCAAGTCTTGAATGAAACCATTCCTTGTCACGTCATTATTGCCCCCAATAAACTGCTGACAGTCCTTATCAAATGTATAGGAGCCTGGCAAGTTGCACTGGTAGCGTTGTTCATAGTATTCACGGAACCACGGGTTTGGATTGCTGGCTGTGGGCATCTTGCCTGCTAGGTACTGAGTGAACGATGGAACAATGGGAGAGTCAAAGTTGAAAGTGATGGAATCGAGTACCACCGTCCTCATATTTGGTTCCACATTCCACTTGCGGTTAGCAATGAAGATGGTTCTGATTGGAAATCTCTGCTTGGCTCTGAGCAACTGTGGGATGTAGACGTCGGGCTCCGAGAAGACAACTACAACCTGAGTGGTAGACGCGTTAATTAAACGCAGGATATTGTCCATAGTGCCATCAGTTTCAAACTCGTACGAGGCAAGAGTGCAGACACCATCATCCTGAGAAAGTTGACGGAACACATCCCTGGTTTCGCGGCTACTGAAGTCCGGTGCGTTCAGAGTGATCACGTAGTTGAATCCCAGTTCCTTGGTCAGCTTTGCCATGGCGCGGGCCACGTGCGTGTCAGACTTGATCGTACGGAAGAAAGTTGAGAAGCGAGTCTTGTCGTCTAGGAGTGGAGCTGTGGCCGCGGGGCTGACTACCGGCATCCCGATCTGGCCGAGGATGTCCGCCACCTTCACTGTGCTGCGGCTGTTGTAGGTCATCCAAGACAGGAAGTCCTGCGTCCTGATGCTGTTCATCTTGTCATCCTGCAGATGGAGCGCCCCCTTGTGGAGGTTGTTGAGCATGGCGGTAGCGCGGGACGTACTGGAACAGCCATCCAGCAGCAGCCCACCAAGACGTAGCCCGCCCAGAGCACCGCTCTTGTTTATCTCCTCCAGAGCGAAGGCGAACGCCTCTGTGTACTGGAAGCCATTCGTCACCCGCATCTTGCCACACGTAAACTGCGTCATCCCACCTCGGTGGACGTCAAATATGGCGGGGATGACGATGTCGCCAGGGATGTACTGATACTTCATGGCCTGGAACACGTACAGGCATTGCGGACAGAAGGCGGGGCAAGACGGCGAGTGGGAGGTGGGGGGAGCTCCTCCGTACAGCTCAAGTGTGCCGGGACCAGAGGTGTAGACGGACGTCTCCGCACTGTAATCACCAACCTGAAACACAATCAGCTCATTACAGCTAAACACCACCATCTATGTAAGTACTTTTAATGTTTTATATAGAAATCTACAAAATTGTATGGATATTAAGATGCACGAGTAATTGCATATTCTTTTTTCAGTTATCAAAATATATACAAAAAAATAGGCTATTCACACTTCACCTCATAAGAAATATTTGATGCATACATTATATCAACTGAGCTAATATATTACAACATTACACAATAGCAATGGAGACATCAACTTACATCAATAAATCCAGGGCCTTTCCTGTAGTTGAAAATGTCAAATACGACCAGTCCCTCGTATCCGACAAATCTGAATTCACTTGTAGAGCCGTCGATGGTGAATCGCGAGGCTCGGATGTTCTCCAGGAGGCGTGTGCCGCGAGTACCGGAGCTGATGAAGTTCCCACAGAGTCCCGAGTAGCCTTGGCCGCAGTACTCCTGCAGGGTCTTGTGCAGACCGTTAGCCACGGCGTAGATGGCGTTGATCACGTGCAGCGACTCCTCCATCAGCTGGAACTTGGCCGACCCCGTCACGTTCAGATTCCTGTCCAGGCACGGCGTTGGTCTCTTGCTGCGACCAGTAGGACTGAGATAACAGTTGTGCAATTCTTCAAACCATTCCACAAACCAGGGGTTTTGCTTGTTGTTGCTGACACGCAGGGCAGTGAGGTAGCTGTAGAAACGAGACATATCTGGGTATTTCCATCTGAGAGAGATAACTCCATCAGCAGCATTTTCATAACCTTGTACAATCTTCATATCATTGCCAAATGTAGACAGGGCCATAATGATGAATTCTCCAGATGCAGTTTTATTTGCTACAAGTTTTAGGAATGACCGATGCATGTCAGCACTCCCTATGAGCAGCACAGGCTTGACACTGGTTCTGGTTCGAAGTTTGGCAATAATATCATCGTCAAATTTATAATCGGCTACGACGCAGATCCCATTCTCAGCTGCCAGTTTGCGGAATACGTCGTTTGACGCGTCTACGAGAGAACTTCCCTGCAGGTGGACCGTCTGAACGTAGTGCCAGCCGTTCTTCTTCATGACGGCAATGATGGCTTTCATCTCCTCCCCGATTCCAGGGTGTACTCGGAGGTAGTATGGGAAGCGGCGACGGTCGGACAACACCGGCGACAGGCTGTGGTAGCCCAGCACAGGGCGCTTGAGGTCGTTCATCACTTGTGCTATTGGTATCGTCAGTGCAGATGTGTCGGCTGCTGTGTATGCTCCGATAGTGCGAGGGTCAAGGACATTGCCGCTGCTGTCCTTGATGACCAATGTCCCTCGCTGGACCTCCGAGATAAAGTTACGTCCCATCGTGGTGCTCATACAGTCGTCAATTCCCAGACCACCCAGAGTCACCCCATTCAAGATTTTGGAACTACTGGATGATTTCAAGGCATAGGCCATGGCTTCCAAGTACTGTATCCCACTTCGGGCGCCAAGATTGAAACTGCCACATGACAACATGTCACCAGGATTATGGATGCTGAAGATGCCGTTGATGATGAAATCGCCAGGGATGTAGAGGTATTTGACAGGAGGGTTGAGTCCAAGACAGGGTCGACAGCCAGCATCAGGGCACGGGGATCTAGGGAGTGGCGACAAGGCAGCAGTTCGCTGATTATTGTACATCCGGACATTTCCCAGAGTCACAGACAGCGTCCCGTCTATCCACGTCCCCACCTGAAACATTTACATCATGTAAACGTATTGATGAAACTGACCTTGATCTGGTTGGTAGACTGTTCAGATACCAATCAACCATGATAATTGAGTTCATTAGTTGATAGAGTAATATACACCATGTTGATATCTGAAAGGGCGAGGACAGTCACTATTTGATTGCTGTTACTGTTAATGTGGGATAGAACGCTTACATTTATTGGTGTTACTAAAAATGGGGCATGGGATAGTTTTGCTTAGTGTTACTCTATAGGGATTTCACGTCTGATTACTACACTGGTTGTACAAACCCTTCTGAACTTGAATCCAGGAGTATCGCCCCCGACGTGTTTATCATTGAGGTTCCAGATGTCGTAGACAGGGTTGACTATGTCGCCATTGCTGTCATATTTGACAGTAGCAGCAGAAAAGTATGGCGCGTACTTCTTGGATGCCAAACTGGGACATCTCTCCTGCTTGCCGTACGTGAAGTTCACCTTCATCAGATAGTTGTTGAGGAAGACTTTGGATGACATACTTCTGAGTTGAGCACATGCTGTCTTAGCCTGGGGGCCCCCGCACAGATCACGCTGCGCATTACGTAGAGCCACGGCGTAGGAATACACTGCGTGAACAGCTGGCTCCACAAAGCGGTCCTGGATGAAATTACTACGCTTCGTAGATTCGTCTTGGATAATACATGGTACGTTTTCATAGCCTTCTGTGAGAACGTTGGATGGAACGAATGAACATTTATTCTGTTCACCGTACCACTCTTGGAACCATGGGTTTTCTTTCGAAGGGTGGGTTTCATTAATTCGAATCCAGTGATCTTCAAATTCTACGATATATCTAGATGTTGGTATGATGGAAATAATCCCACGTGGGTACAAATTGTTCTTAAACTGTTTGTTGAGAGAAATACTGTCGGTGAATATCCACTGGAGTTTTCCCATTCCGGGTTTAGAGTTGCTTTGTTCAAGCAGTGAGTATGCCACCGGTGAAGTGCCGAAGAACAGAACGCCGACAGTCTGTGCCAGGAGCAGGCGATCAAGGACATCGTTGATGGCGGTATTGCTGGTGTCAGTCGGGGACGTGGCGATGGCGGATGTCAGACAAATCCCAGCTCGGACAAGTCGCGGATGGAATTCCTCGAAGGACTGCCGACCGTGGCTGTTTTCTGTGTACACAATGCTGATGTACTTCCACTGCAGTTTCTCGATTACTTCCACAATAACCTGCATTAATGTAAGCAAAGAAAATATATCGCATCATCCACATAAAATATTCCTTCATTTCATCAAAATAAAATACAAAGATTGGGATGAACTTGCACAAAGGTATTTTACAAGTGAATTTTTACGGACAGTACACATAGATAATGTTGTAGCTGCTTCTACAGAATGAAGTGAATAAGAAACAAGGAGTAGTGTCTGAGTATACTCACGTCCATCAGAGGTCCATCAGGGGGAATAGTTCTCATGAAGGACGGGAATTTGGCGGCTTCGCTGAGTTCTGGAGCTGTGGCCATAAAGGAGATGACCGGGATGTTGAGAGGCTGAGCAAAGTTAGCAACATCCTTTGTAGAATCACTGTCAGAAGTGCCAATGATGCCTGGAAAACAATTCAGAGTAGATTGTACTGCACAAGGCAGGGATGACAGGTCCTAGCTCTCAGCGGATTCTAAGAGGTCCAGTGCTATCACTGTCTAACAAGCAACCTAGCAGAGGTCTCAATAGCTTGCTTCCATAAGGAGGAGCTCAATTCATGTTAATACGTATGTAAAATAATATAGGTTAGTCTCACCTAGAGTTAACCCAGATGTTTGGCTGCATGCTCTACGGTCAGATCCAAACTGCGGGAATAATTCTTCGCTCCCATAGACGGCTCCTTCACGTGCATTGCAGTAGTCTCGCACAGTCATACCTACAGATAATGCAACACTACAATAGTCTCACAGTCATACCTACATGTAATACTGCAATAGTCCAGCATACAGCATACCAGACTACATACCTAGCATAATCCAGCATACAGCATACCTAGCATAATCCAGCATACAGCATACCAGACTACATACCTAGCATACTCCAGCATACTCCGTACCTAGCATACTCCAGCATACAGCTTACCAGTACTACATACCTAGCATACAGTATACCAGACTACATACCTAGTATACTCCAGCATACAGCATACTCCAGCATACAGTATACCGGTACTACATACCTAGCATACTCCAGCATACAGCATACCTAGCATACTCCAGTATACAGCTTAGTGGTACTACATACCTAGCATACTCCAGCTTAGTACTGCATACCTAGCATACAGCTTACCGGTACTACATACCTAGCATACTCCAGCTTACTACTGCATACCTAGCATACTCCAGCTTACTACTGCATACCTAGCTTAATTCCAGGGACGTATGTGTCAGTCAGGAAGTCTCCATTAAGAACTTGATCTTTCTTGTTCAGCAGTTCCAAGACCCACCGGATAGCCTCATATGATTGCATTTCTGACAAACAAACAAAGATGTCTACGATGCACATATCTGTACTACGATTCATTAGTCAGGCTGACCACATAATAATACACATGTAACGTTGTTACCAGTACATAGGATCAATTTATAGCATAACATGAAGCGCTACTTGCTGGATGTAGTTTTGTAGCATCTAGATGACTTGATAAGTAAATATACTTATTATAGATACTAAATCATATTACTAGTCTCTATCAATACTTTTAATCAACATTAAAACTTCTTACCATCTGTGACTTTTCCACATCCATAGCCCCCCACCCCCTCATTATGCATGGACAGCACCCCTCCTAGAATGGCGTCTGCTCCAGATTGGATAGAAGCCTGAGACCGGTCCATGTTACAGGTTTGTCCAGTCAGGGATTGACTCGTCACTATGGATACCACCAGAACTAGAGGCACCAAGAGGCGGACACACGTTTCCACTTTTTCCTAAATTAAAACACAGGTATTTCAATACTGGTGGAGCATTGTTTGTTTAAAAAAATAATAATTGGAGTTTAGAGCTGCTTTCAAGCTTTTCACTTATATCATGGCTTGTTAGTTTAATTATCCTGAAATTCAATAATTGCACCTAGTCCATCAGCCTGGTTTTGGATGAATTAATGTTCATTGAACAAATTGTGAAACATTCATATGAAACCTTGCTTAATTTTAATCAACCTTCTATGCTGGAGGCAACTGGAAATGCCCTATTATGCAGTGTCCGTGACTAATCCAACAAGAAGGTTAAATGGACCACTGTATTGGTTTAGAATATTTCTTCATTTAAACTCAAATCAATCTATAGTAGCCTGTTGGCAATGATAGTATAAGTGGCACTACATACACTTTTCTTCCATATAAAAACATTACACTAATTATTATAATAATAATACATTTTCACATTACTGGTGTAGCATAATCATGGTAATTATTGCTGTCCTTGCTACCAAATTATGGTTAGTAAAATGTCTATGATAATAAGATATGAATAATAAGTAATGAAGACTGCCATTGTTGACATGCCACTCCCGTGTACAACCAATGCATCATACAGGTATACACGGCACTATCAAGCCGGTCTATACTTCATCACATCAATATCCCAGTGTAGTTACCATGTTTTCAACTTGTCACCAACTGCAGTGTCGTGGACCCAGGGCCTCACTTATTCCATACGCACACCCTCTTCTGTCAGCTGTCGGTAACGTTGTTCTTGCAGACCTGATTCCACCCGAAAACGGTCCCGCGACTTGAGACCCTTCCCCGTTAAAACAGGTTGTGTATTGTAGTCTAGCGTAGGCCAGGAATAGCTGCCCATGCTGCGGCGACAATATCGTCCCATTATACCGTGCTTTCCCCAGTTCACAAACCTGTCTTGCAGGTTCGCGTATATTTTTAGCTGGTTTAGCAGACGTCGAAGAATAATGAATGAACGGCTAGTGGGAGGCTACTCTGTACAAGCATGATCAGCTGACGTCGTACTGCCGTAGGTGTGCTAACCTGCGAACAGTGTGTATGGTCAAAACGACTTCGTTATTGTATTAATGTTCCAAAACAGTATGTACTATTAGTAGGCATATAAGGTATGCACAACCAATGAAGATAAAACATAATTTTAAATATATATGGAGTATTTGAATATGATAATATGACCTACGGTATTACTTTTAGATCAGCAGGGGCGTAACTAGCCCCAATAATTTGTAAGCAAACGGCGAATGTAAAATGTGATTGACATTTGATTGAAATATTTAATTATCTCTCTATATTATACAAAATAGTTGTTGTACATAATTATGGACCTTCAAATAGTGACACCGATTAAAAATGTAAAACTAGTTGAAAACCAGTGGCCCATGCAGAAAATGTTGCTTGTTGTAAATTGTTAATTATTATAAGTTTCAGGGGCGGATTTAAGGTTTGATATTGACAATACACTGACATTATAAGGCACCTCATAAATACACCTTCCAAAATAGTTGAGAAATAAAGCAATGGAAATGAATTAACTAACGTCAATGAGGGTATTTTTACCGATCTGCGATGAAATAAGTAAACAGCCGAAGAGAATTGGATCTCATTATCAATGGCACCATGTAGGCATTAACATTTTGCTTCCAATATCAGAATGCAACATTAATGTGCTCATATTATGTTCTAGTTTTACATCTTTGTAATATGTCTATATTAATATGTCTTGACCCGAATGAAGTGCTAGGTTGACGTTATGGTAGAAACGGACGAATGCTATAGTTATCTTTTACCGATGGAATTGTAAACGCTTTCAGTGCCATACATCTTACAGTAAGATTGTGTAATCAGGGATTACTGGAAATGTTTAGAGTTTTGTGAACTCACTGTGAGGGCCTGGGGTTTCACGAAATCCCTAAGATTTCCAGTGATTTCTAGAATTCATGTTGACGATAAATGACATGAGAAATTTTTTTAATTAAATATGTATTCAAGGTAAACCTTTTCATTTTAAAAATACAATATTTATTCAGGGTAAAAATACAGTTTCATTTTAAAATACAATATTTATTCAAGGTAAAAATTCACTGTTTCATTTTTAAAATACAATATTTAATTAAGGGTGATGTACGTCTATGGGATTTGATTTGGTGGTTTATAACCTATAGGAATAGTTGTAGTCTACTTATACCGTGTACGTATGCTTCATCAGCTCAAAAATGACAAATTCTCTCTCTCGAGATGACAGGAAACAGCATCAGTACTCATACCCCCCCCCTCTCTCTCTCTCTCTCTCTCTCTCTCTCTCTCTCTCTTTCTCTTTCTTTCACTCTCTCTCTTTCTTTCTATCTCTATCTATCTCTCTCTCTGTCTCTCTCTCGCGTTCTCTCTCTCTCTCTCATCGGATCACAACTCTTGGTCCCATCTTACAGATCAAAGTTAAGAACTGAAAAGCCTATCAAGAAAGTTGTGAAAACCTGGACAAGCAGTGCTGGAGAATATACAGAAGTGTTTCCATTGTACGGCTTGGGATATGTTCAATCTCATTAAAATCATATCTGAGCACAGCGTTACGAGCGAGTATCATATCTCAGCACAGCGTTACGAGCGAGTATCATATCTCAGCACAGCGTTACGAGCGAGTATGATTATCATATACATGTATATCTGTTTAAGCGTTAGTTTCGGATCTTATTTTAATGAGACTTGGGATACGTTTGAAGATGCTTGTTCGGGCATTGGTGAAATGACTTAAGTGATAATATAAAAGTACATGAACTTTTGTATTTCACTCTATTACAAACACTGTATATTGGATAATGTGTCCTTTGCTACTCCGCTTGTTCTTGTTACTCCAGAAGATGTAAGGAAGTCCTTCGTTGCTACTCCACCTGTTCTTGTTACTCCAGAAGATGTCAGGAAGTCCTTCGTTGACCTGTAGTCCAGACCATCGCCCAGGCATTGTGTTCAAATAATGCACTCAATAATTAGTTCATATTCGCAGGACCTGTAATATTGTGTAATATTGTGTTATACTAATGCACTCAATAATTAGTTCCTATGTGTAGGGCCTATACTATTGCAAACACTTTATTGACCAGCATTTTGTGGTATGGTTGAAATTAGTTCAACTTGTGAATATATTCACTTTTATTTTAGCCAGTATATATAATGTCTTCATTGCTAATTAACAGCTTCTCTTGCAGCTTACAGCACGGTCATCAGCTTAATTAATCCTTTGTATTTCTAACTTCAAGTAATAGCCTTTATAGCACACAACTATTCATTATCTTTCGGTTAGGCTTTCACCATTCATTCTACAATTAAAAGGGAGAATATAGGGAGAATCTAGTTACAAAGGATCAACACCGCAGTGTAACTGCACATGCGTCGGACAGAAAGTACAGGCAGAACAGCTAGAAAGGATCAGTCATCCTGTCCAGAATGTGTGTCCAAGACTGTCAATGGAACACCACCTAGATATCTAGACGTATTTCCTCATACAGACTTCAGTGGGCGTCTTACATTAGCAGTTTCGCCTTCTTTATACAGTAGCCGTATGTATATCATATGAATGAGTTTGAACTTAATTTTCTTGTGTGTACTAAATTAGTTCCTTATTTTCACCTCTCTGTTTCTCCATTTCCCTCCCTCCCCCCCCCCCCCTCTCTCTCTTTCTTTCTTTCCCTCCCTCCCTCCCATCTCTTTCTTTCTCCCTGTCCCTCCCATCTCTCCTTTTCTCCCTTTCCCTCCCTCACTCTGTGTCTTTCTCTTCCCTCTCTCTCAATCTCTTACCCTTCTCTCTCTCTCCTTGTATCACACTCTCTTTCTCTCTGTTCCCTCTCTCAATCTCTTCCCCTCTCTCTCTCTCTGTCTATCTCTCTCACCACACTCACTATCTCCTTCTCTCTCTCTCTCTCTCTTTGTCTCTCTCACGCTCACTATGATACATTCAATGTATATTCTAACATGACATGTATGAATACCCTACAGCGATTGGTAAGAAAGTGCCACGCCCACGAAATCAGAAGGTGTCTATTCGCCATTGAAACACCGCTGATTTTAGAACCGTTCGGTTGGTATGCTTGGGTCCCCCGCATGATACCCTCTAATTTCCAAACAGTAGACCTTTATCCCCTAAGTGACACTGGGTCATCATTCAGTCCACGTACAATTACGAGTACAATTTAAGCGATAAAGAACTCCATTGCATTATGTATTCATATGTCCAAAGTATAATGATTTAAGAATGAATAGTTATTTCTATATTAAAGGTCACACTTTAAATTCGGCCCTTTATGGATCCCAATCTCTAGAAATTGATGACAACCATGACATCCTGAAGTTAAAAAGTTAAAAAGTCAGGCAGATTTGCACCGTAAATTGATTGAAATATAGTTTGCTTGCGTAATCATATTTAATTATTACAACTGGCCATAAGATTACTAGTATGAAAATTACTAAGCTGATTATGATGTACATGTATTTATGATCTTGACAATACTGTATTGTATGTTTTGTTTGTAATAGGAGCTTTCCAGGTCAGTGTAATTACCCCTGACATCTAGTTGTTGCGTGTTGTGTTCAGCTATCATGCATGTACATTGTCAAGGATTAGCTGAAATATTGAGGACTCCATTATTTTCAACAAATAAATTAACAGAAATCACTGTGAACATTATATAAAAAATAGTTTATTTTGTAAGTATAGACAATTGTGTAAACAAAATAGCTATATAACACCTACAGACCACATTCAAACTCTCAAACATCTGGTTTCAAAATGTGCTCATATATACACACACAATTCTGGATTTATACAGAAGATAGGGCCATCTATACTACTAGATGCCCTGATTGAGACATAGATTTGTGTAACATTAATATACAGTCTTGTTTCTGTTAGCCAATCATCGAACGCATGCGCATGGACATATTTTCTATAATAACTGAGTTATCGTTATTATAAGAGTATTTAACAAAAACCATTAGAAATAATGTATGCGCAGTGCTAGAACCAATGCCCATGCTGATGAATAAATTTAAATTCCAGTCGTTCGTGAAGACAATCCTGAATTTCGACATTGGGCTATTGCAATTGAACGATTCCTTTATTAGTAATATAATAATGTTGAAGCAAGTGTTTGCATGGACGTGAGTAATTCTATACAATAGCAGTCATTATTCTATGTGTATATATAATTCCAGGCAGCATTATACGGAACAGAAGCCTCCATACAGGATGTTGTGGCCAGGGTTAGAGACGTTGGTCATCAAGTCCGGACACAGCACTATCTATCTATCTATGTACATACTATCTCTGTACAACTATTTACACTTCCAGTAATACATATAGCAACAGTTTTGATTAAATTGATTCGCCCAGAGTAGAGCTCGACTCTCAAAGTATGACCTGTGTACAGCGGAAGCAGCTGTGGTCTCTCACCACCGCGGGATGTATAGTATGCAGCTTTCCTGAAAGGTAAACCAATACACTGTCATCATTCTTAATTAGGTTACCACGAACATCGGCTGTGTTATTCAATCAGTTGTTCTTTTAGATATAGGCCTACTTTCGCTTTCTGTCTATTCAGCGATAGCTAGCCAGTAACCCACATGTTGCTAGTTAGGAAGCTACGTGTTGCTAGTTAGTAACATGCGTGTTGCTAGTCAGTAACATACGTGTTGCTAGTTAGTAACATACGTGTTGCTAGTTAGTAATATACATGTTGATAGTCAGTAAACTATGTGTTGCTAGTCAGTAACATACGTGTTGGTAGTCAGTAACCTACATGTTGGTTGTCAGTAACCTATGTGTTGCTAGTGAGTAACGAACGTGTTGGTAGTCAGTAACCTACATGTTCTTATAATCCAATGTCCGAGCCTTGCTTGGAGTCCATTGTTTGGAAGTCCATGTTGTCCTCGTAGGCGTGATTAGCGTAGCCGGAGTTGGCGTCGTGGTAGTTGTTGTCGTGGTCATCCCCTAGGAAGGATACAAGGCTATTATTAGTATGACGCCGACATATTTTTATATATCCTCTTTTGAACTTGGTTACCACTTCTAAACTGATATTAAATATATGTTTGTTGTCTACACCTAATGTATATTAATAGTAAACTAATATGAGTATATTTGCTGCTTGTTGCATTAAATGAAATAGGACAGTATGACGTCACGTACCTTCTGCGGGCACGGCTTTCTCTCCTCTCTTGTACTTGAACAGTAGCAACATCTTGCGGAGTGGTATGCAGATAAGCAGTGCCGTGGCGTTGGCGACGTTGCCGATAGCGACGGCAGCGTCCCGATACGTGTGGCCGGCGTTTGTGGTGACTACCATCCAGACGAGGAAGCATCCGGCAGTACAGATAGAAGAGATGAGGATCCAGCGAGACTCGCGGTTGTTGACCTCACTGTCCCAGCCCAGCGCCGAGAAGATGGCGGTGAGCAGCACGATGAAGACGACGAAGATGAAAGACAGGACAAGGCCGATGTCGTACGTGTCCAGGTCTATGGGGTGGCACCGCCAGTAGTCGTGCTTGGCCACGTCCACGAGGCCCTCCGAGGCTGTGGGCGGGACGAGAATGAGCCACTGTATGGGGATGAGAGCCTGGACGAGCACGATGCCGATGGCGATCATGAAGAGAGAGCAGGCGCTGGTGAGACGACGGTATTTCTTCTGCTGGTTCCACTCAACGTCTCCGCATCGCCAGTTGTCCACCGCCTTGACGAGCAGCGCGCCGAACACGATGGTGTAAATGACGCCCATACAGAACCTTCTGGCCGCGCATGTCGCTATCGAGGCCGGCAGGAAGAAGGCGAAGTTGATGCTGTATATGCCGATGATGCCGATGAGCGTCATGAATCCAAGGATTGTGGTTCCGCCACGGATTGGGTACGTGAAGAGAAGGATGAGCGTGGCAAAGATGGCGATCACCAGCCCCACGCATGTCGGGACGGCCACGGCTATAGCCCATATCGGCCACGTGTAGATGAGAGTCCCGTCATTGCCGTAGTGCAGATAGTTGCGCAGCTCCTGGTACGCGGGGGACTGGACAAGCGGCTCACTGGTGACGGCCTCCGGTGTCTCGCAGCCACACTTGACGCCTGCTGGACACGTGGACGTGATGCCCTCTAAGCCTCCCTTGGAGAACTGCTTCAATTCGTTGTCCTTCCAATCGAATACCTGGAAATGGTAAAGATAGTTGCTATTATATATACAGATATGTAATAATGTTATCTCAGTAAACCTATTCAATGAAAGAAAACGTATCTTAATCTGCCCTTAATTAATAATGTTTTCTTTAAAACCTATACTTACTCTAGTGTACGTGTATACCGGGCCTGGTGGCTTTCGGGAGTCGTATTCTAAAGCCCATCCAACATATCCCTGGTCCCAGTATCTCTCTGAATTGAAGGACAGCTTTAGGCTTCTGACGACGTCTATCTGAGCCTGTAGATCGGTGACTGAGATGTTCAGGACACTGTTGAATAGTAGCTTCCTGGCATTGTCTTTGGCCCTCAGACACGCCTGACCAGGGGACTGAGTCACACAGTGCTTGACGCTGTAGTCTAACAGTCCATTGACGAGAGCTACTGTGGCAGCAATAGTCGAGATGCTATAGGTGTCCATACGCTCTCTGAAGGTGGCGCTAGTATTACAGCTTTTGGGGTATTCTGTTAGTTTGACAAGGGCAGTTGGCAACATGCACCTGAAGTAACGCTGAAAGTATTCCTCGTACCACGAACTGGGGATGCTACGGTTGTTCGTGTTAAATTCATCATATGTCATTTTACTATATTCTAAGTAGCTTTTAGACTTGTATTCTAGAGGCTTAATTACTAGGCCTTTAAAGTACCAGCCTGAAGGTAGACCCCAGCTTGGCACGTTATAACCGTCGGGATGAGTAAATACCCAGAAATATTTGTCCAGAACATTGAGATCTTTCGCCGCTTTTAGGATCCGTAAGGTGTCTTCTTTATTGGTGAAGAGAAGGACAACGCCGGACCCGTCTACGGTCATCAGCTGCCGCACAGCCTCCTTGGCGTCCTCTAGCGTGGGCGTGACCGGCAGGCTGAACGTCGACCTCACGCAGGTCTTCCCTGTGGACGCAGAGACGAACTGATCGTACCCGCCCTCCTCAAACCTCCACGAGGACCGCACCGCCGTGACAGAGTCCCACTGCATCTGCTTCAGAAAGTTGGCCACAGCATCCAGGAGGTAGGACTTGGGCGCTGTGGTACGGGCCAGGTGTGGATACTGAGCGGTGTTGCTGAATATGTTGGACGTGGCACTAGGACTTATGTATGTTATTTTGAAGGGGTCGAGTACTCTGGCAGCCTCCCGCGTGTTCGTGTTGCCCGCTACTATGAATCCACCAATATTCCGCGAGTTTATAATGCCTGGTTTTGTAATGAAATTCGAGTTGCAAAGACCCAAACCATTGAGGAGATTGTAGATATCCTGACCTACTCGCAGACTGTTGGAACAGGTGTCAATAGCTACTGTCCTGATATTCATCTGAGTGGCATAGCTGGTTCTCTGCATGGCGTAGAAGAAGGCCAGGAACTCTCTGTAGCCCTCTGGTCGTATCTTGCCACATCTGTAGGCGTCAGTTCCCTGTTCGTGGACGTCAAACACGCCAACCACGGTCAGAATATTTGCCTTTTGATCTTCCGGGACGTTGTTTGGCTCATCAATTGCATATCTAATTAGATCATTACGGATAGTTGGGCATTCTGAACACGCATCCTGGCGAGTGCAGCTACCGTCCCAGTCTGGTTTGAACCTGCTAGCGTCGATCTGACCATCTTTGGAATAGCTTCCAATCTGCAAAACATATAATATTGCAATAATGTTCAGAATAACATGAGTATTTGAGTTGCATGAGCTATGGCATCATAAGAGTTGTCCATCGTTATGTAGGCATACTATGCTAGATATGACCTAAAGTTGCATTCATTCTATAACACATTCAATGTACGATGCTTGAAATCACTGAAAGATCCCCATACAGGGCGGTTATCTGGAACTACTCACTTGTTTGTAGACATATCCCTTGTTTGGTATGAAGAGCAGGCTGTTGATATCGTAGCCCTTCTTGGCTTCTCTGTTGTCTGTGAAGCTGAACTGGTCGCCAGAGTCATCCTTGAACTGCACCGTGGCCATGTTCTTCAGAATGAAGTCCTTAGTATCGGGGTTGTTCTTGTAGGCCTCACACACCATGCTGTAGTCAGATCCACACAACTACGGCAACAAAAGACATTGAATGAATGTGGCATTTGCTGACGTGACATGCACAGTGCATATGAATCTACAGACAACATTAGCAGTATTATACCTGTCGTGGTCACATGAATGAAACATTATAAATCATTAGTAATTTAGTTCACCTCTTTGAGCGTTTTGTGGATGGCGAAGGCTGCGGAGTAGACGGAGTTGATGACATGTAGGACGCCCGGGTCCTGGTTGTAGCGAATACTTGAGATGATGTTCTGGGGTTTCTGCTGGCATTGGGTGGAGTACGCTTTGCTGGGCACCGTCAGATAGCAGCTCTGTATCCTCTCGTAGTACTCGTCGAACCAGGGATTGTCCTGGGAGTTGGCCGGCGTCATTCCACTCAGGTGCTGCTCGAACACCTTCAGGTTCTCTGTCTTCAGGTCGAAGGTCACAGAACCCCGAGCTATGTCCTCCACTCCCAAAATGGCGTCTTCGTTCGTAGCCCAAGTCTCGGATCCAATGAACCTGAATTTCCCGATAGCTTCAGTGTTTCTCTGGACTGCCCTGAGCAGCGCGTTGATGTAGCGTGTTCCGGCAAACACTACGATGGTATTGGCCACTGGATTTGCCAGCAGTTGTGCCACGACGTTGTCGCTGCTCTCACTGGAGACTGTGCCATTGTCGGGGAATCTGACCATCTGCCCCACACAGATCTTCATCCCAGCAGCCAGACTCTCAAAGGCCGCAGCTCCGAACTGGCCGTAGTTAGACTGTGTGTACAGAACTTGCACGTAGCGGATGTCGTGAACGTCCAGGAAGCTGAGCATAGCCCTGGCCTGGTTGTCATCTGCAGGAACGGTGCGGTAGAAGTACGGATATCTGAGCTGGTCTTTCAGTGCAGTGGACGTAGAAGCGTAACTTATCTGTGGTATCTTCAGGTCGGAGAGGATCCGAGCCAAGTACAGCGAGCTGTCGCTGGAGTAGCCGCCGATGTAGATGTCGATGTTGTCGGGGTCAATGTGGTTGCCATTCTTGTTAAGGTCTGTGAGTTTGCTGTGGATGTTGGAGACGATGTAGCCGGTCCTGATGGCGCTCTCACACGCGTCTAGCCCGACGCCGCCCAGTGTTGTCCCTCTCAGGATGCCGGAGAACATCCCCTCCTTACTGTTGACTCGGCCGAGCGCGAAGTGGAAAGCCTCCAGCAGCTGGAACCCATGCAGCAGATTGACTCCACCACAGGAGAATGGCTTCAGGGTTTTGGCGTGGACATCAAAAATACCTGTGGCAAGAGTTTGAAGTAACTTTGAAGTGTAATTGTTTCATAAATGCATGCTCATATATAAATGCATTCAACTATAGTAGGATTCTTTTAAATAGAGCCTCTGTAGTTGTTCTCAATTTATAAATTATACAGAGCCGAGTTTGCGTTGTTTTCATGAAAACGGACCCAAACCCCAGTAGATACTGAATATGTACCATCTCCAGCATTGGAAATCGTGCTTTAGCATTGTTTGTAACATTTCCAGTATATAACTTTCAGTGTTGGTGTTTTGGTTTCTACGTCACAAATCTAATTAACATATACCCACATGACTCGGTGAACCTATAAAATTTCGACTGGGTCACTATTGTCTGTATCGGAAATCGGTGTTCATCTACCGGTATTAGAATATCTATATAATACATGTATCTTGCACTTTTCACTTTTATACAAATACACAGGTGCATCATAAATATTCGAAAATACAATAGTATAAATGGTTACAGACGCATAATTGATACAATGACATAGTTATTATGCAAATTAGCAAATGCTTAGTATTCTATAGAAGCTTACCTAAATGCTTTCAGATATAGCGTATAGTAACCTGGTCGAAATCTTACAAGTTCACAGAGGAGGCATGTGGGTATATGCTAATTAGATTTAATTACGTAGAAACAAAAACACCAACACTGAAAGTTATATAGTGGAAATGTTCAAAACACTGCTAAAGCACGAGGGAACATGCTGGAGATGGTATATAACCAGAACCTCCTGGTGTTGTACAGGTGTAGCTAGCAATACGTTAAATACACGTATACGTTAAATACACATGTACACGTATTCGTTGTCCTACCTCCGAGTAGAATATCACCGGGCACATAGGAGAAGTTGAGGCCTCTCTGAACACAGACTGCGCACGCGCCGTCACAGGCGGAGGCCACGTTCTTGTAGTTGGCTGCTTGATCCGCGTTCAGCTGAAGAGCGGCCCCCTGATAGCTGCCGATCTGTGAAGGCAAACAGAGAGCGAGGTAAGTGGATGAGGCAGAACTTGTCTGGATGGACATTGATTATGTGGATAGAGGCCCAGCACATTGGGTTGACCACAAACAAGTAGATACATCGCCAAGTACGGAGAAATTTAAATAACAAACACAATATAAACTGGAATGATCGCCAGCTCACCTTTCGGTATTGCCTCTGATCTCCGTCAAATCTCAGAATGTCGTAGGCAATGTTTCCTTCTCTGTTGAGGAAGCGGAAATTATTGCCGTCGTTTACGAAGCTGGTCTGCCTCAGTTTATCAAGCACGGCGCTGTGCATGTTGGCGAAACTGAACTTGGGACACGACGAGTTATAGTCAACTCCGCAAGCTTCCTTCAGAGCAGCGTCGATTGCAAACGTGACCGCGTACACGGCGTTAATGGTGGCGAGGTCAAAGTTGCTGGGGTTGTAGGCCCCGGGAAGGAGAGGGGTGGAACACGGCTTGGAGTACATGTAGTAGCCGGGCAGGTTGCAACTGTAGATGGCCATGTAGTACTTAGCAAAATAGGGATTGTCACGGTAGCCACTCGACACCTTTTCAGTGATATATTGGTTAAATTCTGCGAGTATTGGTACCTGAAGCTGAATGCTTAGCATGTTCGTGGTCACAGATTTGGACCCAGTTTGAACTGGAGATGGTCCAATAGATTTTACAACAGATGTGTAAGGTTCTGGCGAGACAAACAGCAGTGACGCTGCCAATGATTCATTGCTGGCAGCCTTGGCTTGTAGAATCTTTCTCATATTACTTGTTCCAAGGAAGAGAATAACCACATGGCTGGGACTGCTGATCAGCTTACGGATGACGGCGTCTGGAGACATCTTTGACATGTCTGTGCTGGAGATGACACAGATCCCTTCTTGTTGCCCCGCCGCCTCCACCGCGCCAAGACCACTCAGGCCATAGGAACCACCGGCATGCACCACTTGCACGTACGGGAAGTTCAGAGACTTTACTGTCTTTACTATTGCCATGGCAACAGCGTCGTCGCCCTGGATGGTCCTGTAGAAGGTGGAGATGTTCATGAGGGATGTGGCTGTGGCGGAGGGGCTGACCATGGGGACGTTCAGCGGCTGGAGGAGTTGGGCGGCCTGCTGGGTACTAGAGCTGGTGTCCGTCATCCAGGCGGCCACGTTTCTCCCCAGATAGCTCCGGTACATGGACGGCGTCATGCCAGACATCTGTAGAGCCTGGTCCATCAACCCGGAGTAGATGCTGGACAGGAGAGACAGAGGTCTGTTGACATTGTTGCAGTGATCCAGTGCTAGGCCTCCGAGTCTGACGCCGTTAAGTCTCACTGGAGCTTTCTTGCTGTTGACCATGTCGATAGCAAACTGCATTGCGGCCGTGTACTGGAATCCATTGTTCGTCTTAGCTGTTCCACAGATATAGGGTCCCTGGTTTCCGGGATTGCTGATAGAGTACATGCCACCGATGATGATGTCTCCGGGGATGTAGAGGAAGGGCTGCTGGTGGTAGGCGTAACACTGGAGACAGCTGCTGGTGCAGCGCGAGGTCACGGTGGAGACGGCAGCTTTGTTCCACGCCAGGATGATGTTGTCCTCAAACTCGCTGATAGTTTGCGCTGCAGTACTGAAGCGTCCAACCTGAAAGTAGAATGATAGTCAGTGCCAATGTGAGGACTTACACATGTAGTTATTAGATATGCTTAACACAATTACAGTTACTGTCATCATACGGCAATACAAAAGTATAGTGTTAGAAGTAATTTCAATTTACCCCAACGTATGACCCAGGTCCGGTTCCGCTTCGATAGTTGTAGATACGAACGTCTGCAGTTCCTTCTCCGTTGACCAGCTTGAAGTCAGTCACAGCCGGAACTTTCACTTCAATGTTTCTGATATTTTCCAGTAGGATACGACTCACATTATTGTTGTGGCGGAACGCAGTGCACACTCCATTGTAGCCTTGCCCACACACGCGCTGTAGTGTGGTATCGAGAGCTGTAGCCAACGCATAGAATGCTGGAATGACGTACGGCGAGTAGGGGGTAGATTGTTGTACCGTGCTGAACAGACAATTCTTCGTGTATCGTCCTCTATTACCCGCGTTCAGATAACATTCGTATCTCCTCTCGTAAAGGTTGGCGAGAATGGGATCGAGTCTAATCTTCTCTAAGGTGTTGAAGCTAGCGAGATAACTGTTGAATCCAGCAGTGTCGGGTTTAGACAAAGTCACTGTCAAGCTACCATCGGCAACATCTTCAAATCCTTGAACAACGTCCAACCTGTCACCCCATACATCATTGCCAATGAAGACAAACTCCCCTGCTGCATTCTTTGCCTTGACTGCCGCGAACAAGCCCCGGATGTCCGCCACAGACCCTAGGACGATGACGCCTCTAGACTGCGTGTTCTCCCTCAGCTTGTCCACAACAGCTTCAAATCCAATTTCAAAATCGTGAGCTCCTGCGATACATATTTGTGCTTTGACTGCTTCTGCCTTGAAACTGATGAGCTGCTTGTGTCCAAATAGATCTCCCCGGTATAACACTTGAACATAGGTCCACTTCAGACGCCGTAACACGTGCATAATTGCCGAGCTGAAGACACTGTCTGAAGGGATGGCTCTGTTGAAGTACGGATACAGCTGTCTATTGCCGAGCCCAGGAGCTGTAGCCGATGTTTCTATCTCTGGCATCATAAATTGTCCTAGTATCTTAGATGTCTCCAGTGCTATGGATGAAGGGTTGCTATTGATGAAGGACGTCAGGTACTCTGTATCAATGGTCTTTCCAGATGTGGTTTTAAAGACCCTCTTCCCAGTGAGTAGATCATCGAGGAATCCCTGGGCGATGTATTGGTTGCAGGAGTCCGCCACGAGAATGCCTAAGTCAACACCTTTGAGGATATTGTTTCCCAGGTGGTTTCTGTAATTGGACACTGCGTACTTGAGAGCCATCATGGACTCCGCTCCTAACACGTCAGTCAGGCCGCAGCCAAGAGGATCCGACCCTGACTCGTGGATTGAAAACATCCCACCGACGAGGAGGTCGCCAGGTATGTATGTGTAACTGACGTCGGTGACCGGACTTAGGCAGTTCTGACAGCCCGCAGCCGGACACGGAGAGGGAGGAACTGCCGGAAGTCTGGCAGAACGCTGGGTGTTGTAGAAGGCCACGTTGGCCAAGGCTAGGTTCAGGATGTTATTGGAGTACGTCCCCACCTAGAACAAAATATGTATATATTACATATCTGGTGATACACGGTTACTATCAATATCAATAATTAACATTTGTAAGACAGTTAATTCATATAGTTATCACTAGAAAAACGAACAGAGCGGCAATAATTGTGTAGTCAATCGTGGAACGTGGAACTAATTAGTTATAGTCAGGGAAACAATTTGGATTGAGAATACACGATGATCCATTACTTCAACAGTACCACCAAGATACATTAATACTTATGTATACTTGAAAGTAGATATACTCCACTACAGAAATAGCGATAAATAGTATATGGAAGAGTCTACTAACGTCGGTAAACCTGTTGTCGTAGTTCCACACGGTGAACGACGAGGTGCCGGAGTCTCCTTGGCTGTCGAAGTTCTGCGTCTGTCCGGCGAGACCGCCCAGATCGTCCCCGGCCACGAAGGTGTAGCTGGCGCGTTGCATGATGCTGATCCAGGTGTCGGCGCCCAGCACGCGCAGGTTGGCGCACAGACCAGGAAGTCCTTGACACTGCTGCGCCTGGGCGTCCTTCAGCCCGATGGCAAAGGCGTACACTGCCTTAATTGTGGTCTCAACATATGGACTCTGGACAAAGTCCCGGATGCGAGTTGCACTGTCGACAGTGGGACATAGGGCGAGAGTATTGTACGGCGGGTAGTTCACTGTGGGAAATCTGCAGTTGTTGGTGGTCATGTACCAGTCTTGGAGCCAGGGGTTGTCTGTCGGCGGCGATTCCGGATTGAGGTTCACCCAGTGGTTCCTGAAGCTGTCGATGGCGGTGGAGGTAGATCTGACTGTAAGAGCCCCACGGACGACGGACTGAGTATAGGTCTGGGTAATGTCAAGGTCTGTGAAGATCCACTGGACGCCACCCAATGAGTTCAGCAGTTCTTCCATTGCACCCAACGCTTCTTTGACCACTGCAGACGGAGCCCAGAACAGAGCGCCCTTGACGTCATAGCGGTTGATGGCGGACAGGCGTGTGTTATACTGTTGTCTTGTCTCACCTTTCTTCAGCGCAATGGCCTGAATAATGCACTTGCCGTTGTTCGTCGCAAAGCGCAGCATCTGCTGCAGGCCATCCCGCCCATACTGGTCATCAGAGTAAACCATCACGATCTTCGTCCAACCCAGACGCTCCAGCATGGCGGCAATAGCCTGCAAATAGAACCACCGTTGTAAACCTCTTCACGTATCTTGAACGAATTTCCATATTCATTAATATGGTATTCTCTACCAGCTATTCTATGTAAGGTATTCTAAGTAAGGTATTCTAAGTAAGGTATTCTATGTAAGGTATTCTATATAAGGTATTCTATGTAAGATATTCTCTACAAGGTATTTCTCTGCAAGATATTCTCTGCAAGGTATTCTATGTACGTATATTATGTAAGGTATTCTATGCAAGGTATACTCTCTAAAAGGTATCGTCTACAAGGTATTTTGTGTAAGGTATTATCTACAAGGTATTTATCTCCAAGGTATTCTATGTAAGGTATTCTCTACAAGGTATTTCTCTGCAATATATTCTATGTAAGTATTCTATGTAAGGTATTTTAGGTCTCAAGTATACAAGGTCTCGGGTATACTAGGTATCATGTATACTAGCTAGGTCTCAAGGTATCAGGTATACTAGCTAGGTCTCATGTATACTAGCTAGGTCTCAGGTATACTAGCTAGGTCTCAGGTATACTAGGTCTCAGGTATACGAACCCTAGCCAGTGTGGCGGCAGATGGCCCTGTGCGCATGAAGGAGGGATACAGAGCTTTGTTGCTTAGCGACGAGTCAGGCGAGCGTGGCGACACGGCGGGTGCTGGGAAGTCTTTGATGAGTCTCGCCACCGACATCGACGTCGCACTGGAGAAGGCTCCCAGAAAACCTGCAGGAAGCAGACGACATTACAAACCGCAACACGATGGATGCACGACAAATGGCGTCCATTTCATGACTCTGTTCCTGTTTCAAGTTTATTGTTTGCATGCTATGTAACTGCTATTAACTGCTTGAGGTAAAACGTACGCTGTACAGCAATATAACAGTATTTGAGGATTAGATAGCAAAGTAAAAAAGAATAGTATCGTACTCCAGTATAGGTGTTAAAAGTGTGTTCTTTAGGAATTGCAAAATATGTTATCTGAGATTAGTGAATTGGTACAGGATGGATATTATTTATAGTATTCGATTGTTACATGCTACTGTTGTCTCCAACGCCATATTTATGTATTTACGTAAGGAGACAATACCGAATGTCTTTTGTTAGACACTTATGAATGTAAGTATACGTCTGGGGATGGACGCGTCTGACTTAGTCGTACATACCAGCACTTAGTCATACATACCAGTACTTAGTCGTAAATACCAGCACTTAGTCGTACATACCAGCATTGATCTGTGTTGGCGCTTTCTCATTACAGTAGGTCATGCGGGCAGAAGACTGCGGGTAGAAATTATAGGCCGCTCTCAGACTCTGCTCTGGTGAAAAACACGTGTCGTAGACCTTCATACCTGTAACACAACACTACATCTCGTCACCTGTGACCCCTTGTAATTGAAAGGTTACGTAATTAAAACTAATTAAGAAAAAAGTAAAATCCTACCATAAAGGCACAGTGGTCCTTCCTTGACCCAAAGTGATGCGTTCAGCTCCTAACAGCTGGCGCATCATTTATACGCACTTTTCTTTCCAAGAGCATGGTTTGTTTGAACCACTGGAAATGTGCTTGGGCTCTAGAGGGTTAGACTCGTGTCGTAGACATTCATATTTGTAATATAACATCACATTATCTTAGACACGTATTGTAGACCTTTATACTTGTACTACACCACAGATCCTAGACACATATAAAATAATCGCCTTCATACTTGTAAACTATTAAACATACAAACATATAACACGTAGCCTATGTCTAATGTAGAATCCACAAACTTAGCTAATTCCATGCAAGATCACAAATAACGGTGTGCAGGTCTCAGGGATATCATACCTAGTTGGATCCCCGGGACAAAGTTACGATTGTTCAGTCGCCCAATGGTCCATCTGGCGGCCTCATACATCTGCATCGTATCTGAAACATTGCAGGTCTAGACATGCCTGGATGCTCGTCAGGATAGACGTTATAACGGTGCCTAGGTATGGGTGAAATAAAACCTAAATGTGCGTTATTATCACTGAAATGAAAAAGTGTTGCACAGTGCTGGACATTTTCTTTACACTAGAAGTTTACATTTGTTTTTGCATTGCTGTCGAGACTGTAAATCCTTTTATCTTATGAATTCGAAATTAAATCCTCAATAGTATCATCTAATGGAAAGTTGAATATGAACATTATTTACACATTTTATTTCCGTGTCTTAAAGGCATAATATCACAGTTGGTTGACCGATATGGTCGTCTAGCACGGTTTTACCTGAAAATAAATGCATTT
>JAUTBR010201183.1:0-14237 GCA_032361205.1 Pseudorimula midatlantica | reverse complement strand
GGATGGGGAGGGGGGGGGGTGTTCATTCCACAAACGAACTTCCTCTTCTTCTTCTGCTGATATTCTTCGGTCCAGGCGTCTGTATGGCGTATTGTGCCGTTAACACATTCTTGAAACCCCACCCATAGGGGGGTCATTGTGTTTGAAGACCCAATCGGACGCAGGTGCAGCAACTGCTTGGGAAGTGGGAAGTAGAACCTAATTCCTACCCATCCCCCGTATCTCCAATTATGTCCAGGATATGACGTGTGAAGAATACACCTAGAATGAGATTGGGTCGATGCGAGAATACATGTACGTATTGCTTCGTTAATAAGAATATTACACAGAACCGTGGCTGCATACGCAAGAGTTAGGGGAAAATATATTTACTATACATCCTCACCCGTTACCTACTGCTATAGTTTGGCATTGACACCCATATTTCGTAGATTATCTCGGTAAATACTCCATGGAATGAAAAGAAAAACCCTTCCATTTTCGTAGTTCATTTGCCCTAACCAAAATAAAATATAAAAAAATCAGGCAGTAGCAATAACCAATCTGTTTATATTACGATCACCAAATATCTTATGCAGAGGGACGACGTTCGAAAGAAGGAATTGGTAAAAAGGCTGAATTTGTACGTGCTGATGCTCTTCTTCTTTAATTTATGGCAAATAAAATAAGAAAATGAAGTATTTTTTGTTTTTCATTCAATGAAGTATATCTATTTACCGAGATAATCTACGAAATAGGGGTGTCAATGCATTTCATGCCAAACTATAGTAGCTGTAATGCAGTTGTTATTATTAACTATACAAACAGTGATATAAGTAAACTAATCTTGAAAGTGGCTCTACACACACATTTAAACAAATATTATTAAATAAAATGTGAAATATAGTCTATAAGAACATACAGTTAGTATGCAACATTTTGTTACTTAAATAGTAAGTTACCAACCATACATGGAACAAATTGAATACACTAATACCATGAATACTAAAGAAAAAGCCCATGGAATCAATTCAAATATAATGTTTAGCTCATTGCCGAAGACGGTTGCTATGGAGATTTAGAACATTTGAGAATAGGAACGTTCAGACTATCAGTTTCAGCCGAGTTTTCCAATCGTGGATTCCCTTTTGTGATTTCCATGTGCAGTTGAAATTTGTATATGGACTGATTATTTAACCCCTAGACGCTGAGAGGGGTATCATGTTGTATTACGTAGAAGTAGTAATTGAAACAAAGGCATCAATGAGTGTAAACAGTCCACGCCTTGTTACTTACATCGTTGTATTCAGAATGACACCACGTGTCAAAGCAAAGGCAAATTAGATTTAAATAATTAAATAGATCTAAATTAGCTACGCAAAGCGATCAAACCAAGGATACATACATTGTAGTTTGGCAGCGATATTTATATTGCCTTCGAAATTATTCTTCATGATAATATATATATATTAGAGAAAACATAGAAGATGAAAATGTACATGAAGTAAACACTTATCCATATGAATATATAGTGAAAGTAAACGAACTATGATATTAGTATAGAATGTCATATTAGCAATGAATGGGTTCCTGGTAGGATTTCATGGACCATGAATGCTAGACTTCTAGAACCAGAAGCGCCAACTTGTTACTTGGGTCGTAAGCTCCCTAGGGTGAATGAATGTGAAGGCACACGGATCCGTTGATCGGGATAAATGTAGCAAGAATAGATGATCACAGAAACGAGACAGATCTGCCACAAACATAACACAATTAACGAGACAGATCTGCCACAAACATAACACAATTTGCAAATTCTAAATCTATATCTTGTCTAGATGAAACTTTATCCCGATTGCTAAAAATATTGTCACCATGCACCATGTAGACAAATGCCCCCAGGAATGAGCCCAGACTTGCCTAATTGTCACTGTACATTAGTATTCAAATGAAGCAACCAAACTACCAAAACCAAACATTCGCGCGACAAAAATTCCGAAATCAGATATGGCTCTCAAAATCGCCATATTGCATTTCCGAACTTGTCGCCTGATTTCCTGTCGCCCGACTCAACGGAAGTTGCGTACAAGATTCGATTTGATCAGCTCAGTGGTATTAACACGCAGCTGTTAGAGACATTGCGAGCTAATGGAACTGCTCGCTATGGTTCCATTTAACCCGAGAGCTTTCGCCGTCGATAACTGCTATAGCTAATATAAGAGTGAGTAATGTCAGAAACGTATTGATGTTTTATTAAGAAGCGACAAAGCCAGTTTTTATTGCCAAACACCCAGGGTGCCAGACACAATTCGATGTGGAAGGAATGTTTATAATTAATACCCGACGTAATTATTATTGTAATATTTAACTGGCTGCAATAGGAATTTGATAACAAGACAAGCAAGAGGCTGCACAAAAAGCGTAAATTTGAACATCCCAATAGCGATACATGCGATTCAAATCTGAAATTTACAAAACACAATTTAGACATTTTCTGTTATTCTCCTTATATAAGCACGTCGTCGAAAGAACAATATTGTACACAATGGTCTACCAAATCTTGCTTAATGTCCCTGGATGTCAGAAGTTGTTTTTTATATTATCTTGATTTTTGTCTTAATATCTTTCATAAATAGCTGAGCGATTGGTTTTAGTGTTATGAATTTCTGTATATATTTATGGTATATATAAATAAATTCATAATATGTTTATTGCTATGGCTACCTATGATAGAGACGTAAATACACTTTTCTGTCACATCTGGATATGATTAGAATGACGAGTCCCCAGAGAAACTGACATACGACCATAAGGAACATTATACGATTAATTATGTATCATATATGACACTCTACAATGTAGATATTTCTCAGTACTGCATATCTAACGTACTTCCATCTGCGATGTCAGCTCCAGGTCCAGAACAAAATTGAACTGTTCCTTGATAATAAGACAAAGCATATATTTTGCGATAAGTCAAAACTGTCCTGTCTACACTATGACACGATGATTATTGATGAATTTATGTGCGGAATGTGGAATCTTACTGCATAAGCTAGAATTACTGTACGTGTAGGTGGTGGTAATTAATTGCGCGCACGCGCAGAATAGGAAACGGGATTCAGAATTGGAGCATTCAGCTTTCGGAAACTAGATTCCCCTTTTATGAAACAAACATATTTTTTTCAGAAATCAGAGATACATTTGCGCGTGTTCGTGGGGGTATAATATCGACATATGACAGTTGTTCATTACAGGAAGTCAAAATGTCTTTGCTTATCCTCAGCATTCTAAAATTCAGAAAGAGATAGATATAGAAGTTTACAATGAGAATATGACAGAAGAGTTCGTTAATGGTTAGAGACGACAGGACTATATTATCTGCCGCTGCTGACTTCATCAGAACGTATATTACCTCCCCTGGCAATGACTGGCGTCATCATTATGACGTCCCACTAACTAGTCCATTCGGTTAACCTACGGGACTGCTCACCGGAAGTAGGGGAGGTAATCCCGCGGTGAGCCGATTGAAATTAGTCTTGTTGTCGCCACCGATTCCTCTCAACATCACACCAACCTTCTCCCGACGCTTACGGTGATACCCACTATTTTTAATTCCATCTTCACAGAACAGTTGGAATCACTTTACTATTTAATGTACACTATTGACATCACTTAGGCAATCATACAATCCGAAACTGAATATTTGAAACTCACTTTTGATTTAAATTCAATTTATTTTGCCCTGGTGGCAAAGAACGTTAATAATCGTTAGCAATTTACAAATTTGTTGAGATCGGATAAACTGTATATGAATGAGCACGCTAATGATAAACATGGGATTGACATTAGGTGCAATTGCTTTACTAAAGAAGTTGACCCCCAGTAAGGACCCCGTCTACAGGGCCGTTTGCGTCTTCTTCATCTTCGTGCACGCGGCTGTCGCAGCTCAAAGGCCACGCCGGATAAATTGAATTGATGCTGGCTGAGAACCTATTAAGAGATTTGCAATTTTCGCGATTTTTTCCCCCCTCCGTGATAAGGAACTGATAGAATTCTGATAGCTTTTAACCGAAAACAAACCACGCAGAGCAACACATTAGTATTGCTATCACGTGCAGTGGGACGAAGCTGTAACAACGTGCACGTGAATAGTGGTCACCGCTTGGGATCAGGCGACAGTTGTCAGAGTCTTCCTCAGTAATCCCGCTTTCCTCCGTAAGCGTGGATTTTACAGGCTTTGATTGGACGCGGCGCGCACGTCTCATCACGCGAGATTTCGCGAGATTTACCTATTTTAACTCTTGATGCCAGAACCCGCGGAATGACTTATGTTCTCATAGTCTTCATCCAGTTTGCGAAGGCATGTTTCTCCAGACAACTGTTATCTAAAATGAATCAGTTTCATTTGCCTGTCTGGATTTTGTTTCCATGCAAATGAAGAGTTGGTTTTGTCCAAATAGGCGCGTTGGCCGAAATAAACACGATTTTTTTCTAAGAGAGGTTTTCCTTTTGCCTTCACAGTAGAAGGTTAAGTGCTGTCTGGAGTCTAATTACATAGGACAAATTGAATCTAAATAGCGTGATATCTCGCTAAGTACCGCTCCAAGATCACGTGACCATGCGACCAAATCTTCAAAGCGGTTAAATACAAATTACAACGTCACTAGTGTAGAAACATGTTTCAGGAATGATTACGATTCTAAATCTCCAAACCTGTATAATTTGTATTACAATTTCTTACACAGTAGATCTTTTGTGGGAGTAGCCTGAAAAGATTTCGTTCATCGAAGTATGAACGCAATGTTTTGGAGCTTCCTATTGTATATGCATTATATATATGTGTACTTCACATGCTGTAGTTCTCAGTCTGTTCTGTCTCAGCGAGTCAGATCCACCAAGGTGTCCTCGTGAATCAGTAACTTAAATTAACGACTTTACCTCCTGTGTGACGTAGTCCGTCACGAGGATGTCCCGGAGCCTGTTGCATGACGCTCTTGTAGGCTACAACCATTGTACGGTCAGAGCTGCAAAGCAGGGACTTTCTCCAGACATTTCCCAGATGGCGTCACTAAATCTTCAAAGCATAACTAGCTTGCAGACATGCTCGACAGATGGCGTAATCATTTACAAATTGTATAATACAATACATGTTTCGTGAACCATTTGATATTTTGGTATTTTGATGTTAAAATAGGGTTGCTCGATAACACTGTCGCCGGCTAGGATTTCTAGCCGCTTTGGGCGCGCATAGGATTACTAGACTCGGCTAGACTGGGCAGGCCAAAAACAGTTGGTACTGAGTACACTGAGCCAGGTCCGCCGTGGTTTTTTTTATGTTTGCACTTCGCCGCCGCGTGACTACACTAGAACTAGACAACGGCTAGCCGGAAAATGCAAAGAAAGCGCAGGTACTGACTATCCACTATCTCTATTTCATCCTCTCCGTCTGTCAAGCTATCATAATAGAGGAAATAAGTCATTCCGCGGGTTCTGAGGTGCGTTCAAGATATAATACGTATCAATATGTATGAATATGTATTGCTACAGAAGCCGCTCAACCAGCACGTGTAGCAATAGGGCGTGAAAGTAATGGTGAGAGCCTCATTGTGAAACTGACTTCCGGGGGCAGGAGGCTCCTAATAATGACAACTACTACTAGAATAAGCGGCAAGCTCATATAACTGCGCATTCATTAAGAACCAGTTGAAAAAAACCATTGTTCCCATTGTTACGTCATGAGTATTGTTCCTACAGTCTACTGCAGGTATTTGCGAAGCGCAGAGCAAAACATTCGCACGACTTTACGTGCTGCCCCCACCACTGACACCCCCTATACGTATGAATACCTTTCACTACGGCTCTGGAGGCCGGGCGCACGAGCAATACATGTATGGACAAGTATTGTATTGGAAGTATTCTATATTGAACGCAACCCTGGCATCAAGAGTTAAAATATTAGTAGGTAATATAGGTCACCTGCAACCATATACAACAACTTAATATTGTCTCTCCCTGTCTGTCTGTCTCTCTTTTATTTCTCTCTCCCCAGTACCCTTTCTCTCTTTCTCCCCCAACTATCTGCCATGTTGTCTACGTATCTTGATATCTACCATAAATACATTCAGAGTTAATCAAACTCTACGAATATATACGGCAGTCTATAAATGACCGACATATATACGTTATTTTCTCATCAACTCTTATGTGACACAATCACAACGCCTCTGCACAGTTCATATATGTAGGTGTGCCCGTGTAATCATGGCATTTCTTCTATCGCTATGTGAACATCTACAATACATTCCATATACCGTGTTAACAGGAGCAAGACAGTTGTAGATATAACGCAGCCATTACCTGGAAACTGTCACCAGGCGAGCAGTACGTATATGATTTCAGAAGCCAGGGGTTCGTTCAAGATAGAATACAAGTATTCTGGCGTAGTGTATTGCATGTATTCTATCTTGAACGGGTTAGTAGGTAAATGACAGGAAATCTATTTGCGCATGCGTCATGCTTTGCGTTTTCCTACAAAACACTACGGCCACCAGACCCGTAGTGAAAAGTATTAATACGTATTGCTACGCGTGCTGGCTGAACGGATTCTGTAGCAATACATATCAATACATATCAATACGTATTCTAGCTTGAACGTACCCCAGGTAGCTTTTCAAGGCTTACATTGGTAGAAACCTTTCAAAAGTTCATATTGCGTGGATGAGATGTATGGTATCTTAAAGCCATGCCAGTTTATATTTTTCATAGGATAGAATTCTAACTTAATCTTTTTATCTGAGTAGGCTATCTGTTATATACACAGTTTTGAATTCTGTGTGATTCCAGGGTGATAGACTTCCTTCCTATGCTTGTTTACAAAGTTTAAGTTGGGAGAACGTTTTTGTTTCTGAATTTCTAGACTTCTAAGAGTATGCTAGCTTCATAGATATTGTATCCTTCAAAACTCTACCATTGTCGCCTATGGAAAACCAATAAGTTGCATGGTCTTGGAATGAATGTTCTCCTCCCAAAGGGCCCTACGTGTTATTGTCAAAAGGAAATTATTATATCATATAATATATATACTTGCAGTGCTTCTTTTTGGATGTTTTTGCTGAATGAAATCCTTGCGGAGTTGATGTGCCTGCACTCATATTACAGAGTTTTCCAACATAAAGCTAATTTAATAAAGTATATTAAATTCATGGTTTTATAAAATTGCTGTTTTGATGTTCTGAATGTTCGTATTGGGATTTGAAATATAGTTCTCTGGTTTGGATCAATAGAGAACAAACTGCTGATTTATCGCTTGGCGCATCATTCCATTTTCCAGATTAAATTCTAAAATAAAAACCAATAGTTTGATAAAGCTCAACTGTTTTCTCAATAACTAATGTCTGGTGGCTGGTTTCTGTCAATTACGACGAGCGACTATTACATGTGAAAGAGCAACGGAGACCAAACTACAACATAAACGGTGTACCGCGAGATAACGCGAGATAACGCGAGATACTTTGGTTAGCAGTTATTACTGACATAACACTCGCCATGCATGACATTATTAAGCAATCAATATTTCTTAAGCTCACATGAATATTCATGGCGATGTTCGTCCGGCAATGAACTTCGTCACTCTTTGACTTCTATCCGACATGTCTATGCTCCGTGCACATTAACACATCATTGCTTATTCGGATGTTGTATTAGTAAACACCACTAGATTACTCCACCGTTCTAACGTTTGGAAAATTGATTCACATTATCGTTGTCATTCAAGATCATGGCTGTGATTAATAAATGCCTTCAGGGGAAATGTATGTCAACAGAATATGACGGGCAGTTTGGATAACGGTGCGTATGAGTATCCTCGTTGAAGGCACGCGCTTCCATAAACTGGGTCCATACACATGATGTCCAATATAGAACCGAGAGCGTCATCGCGCAAATGACTTATATAACTAGTTTTAATATGATGAAACAGAAACGTTTCGCGTCTGTGAAATATAATAACATTTGGAATCAGTCCACAACTGGACATATTAATAGCACTCCACTCATACTATCTTGTTATTTTTAAATTGGAGATTAGAGCCGTTTCCAAGAGTCTTCCAGGCTTGTCAGTTTAGCGCAGGAGAAAACCTACAACATCCGTACAGCTGAATGTTGCCGTAAACCTGCGAGCACCGGCTGGTACTGACATACAAAGGATCCTAACTGCATTTACAGACAGCGCATACAGATCATAGTATGATCGCATACAACTACCGGTATATACTAGTATAGTTAGTCGTAACACTAATACAATGCTCTAATAAATATCCACAATCAGGTAAATAGCAAACACAGCTGAGCCATAACATTGTACCAAGCTAGTCATAATACATGATTAAATATGCACATCCGACACTACATAGAATTTACTAAATATCAAAGACTATGCTACATTAAACTAAGGTGCAACTGCCAAAGCAAATACTGAGCTCCGGCTATAACAATAATACCATATCAGATAGCAGAACGTCGGCAATTTGAATATAGGTCATCTGCAACCATATACAACAACATAATATTGTATGTCTAATGAAAATATCGCTTGAAATTAACGTTTATTATTTCCACATATTGTTAACCCTAGAAACCCTAGAGACCCTAGAGACCCTAGAGACCCTAGAATTATGCGATCCACAACTGCAGGATGGCAACATTCATGTCACCTAGATCAAAAGACCTTGTCACATGTGGCGAGATTGCTTCTTACGGGGGATAGGTAAACTAGATTGATGTCAAACCAAAAAGTGGTTAAAACACAACCTTCAACACTAGAGATTATATTAGACAAAATTAAAGGTAAGACCAAGTACGTGCATTTGTGTAGAAGCGGAAACGTATTCCTGAATCCCATGACACTCGCGTAAGTATTCACAAATGTTGGCGGAGACTGGTGTCTGTATATAGCCAGCTTATTAACACCCACTTATGGCGCCTTGTTCGACACTGGAATATAGATGCCCGCGTTGAGCAGCAAAGGTAGCCATTATTTGGCAATCAAGCGTTGTCTGGCAATACAGGAATTACCTCACAGGCCATCATGGTGTTAGCGTGGCCTGGCTTTGCAGTAGAGGAAAATAGAATTGCATCTACACGCCAACCATCAATTTGCATAAGCGAGAACACAGGGGAAGAGACAGAACGAATTCCAGTCTTAGACTGGTCGTCGAAGAACGTCTTTATTTAATTACTAACCCAGTATCCATAGCATAGCATACTATAATTTTAGAATGCGTGACTTCTGTCTTTGCTGCCTCTGTGCAATGCTAGTTTAATGATATGTTAGTTTCAAAGCTTGAACAACAGAGAAGAAACTACACACACACACACATGCACACATGCACACACACACACACACACACACACACACACTCTCTCTCTCTCTCTCTCTCGCACACACACACACACACACACACACACACACACACACACCTCTGGTGTGGTTATCTCATTCTTGAAGTTCTGCCACGAACGTCGTCTGATTTATGAAATAAATGACTACTAGTATTGATTACATACCATATGATCATTTCTCTTTAATTGAACAAATATGAGCTATTTTAATGCTATGCTAATTTCAATGTGTCAAAAACTACACATCTTTATGTATTTGAAGACCTACCAGAGGTACAAGACCTGATGAAAATACTCAGTCCTTTCGGCATATAGGGCTATGCTAAGAACCGATATTATTCCTTCTTTTTTATATCTGCATATGTACGTAATTTGGAGAAGCCACAGTCCCTGGAAAATGTCAAGTATGACATAGTGGCATTGACTAAGGACCGTGCATACTGCTTATATTGTCGGTCAAATAACCAGTATTCGGAAAGGTGAATGAATAACCATTCACATAATATAGTAATTAAAGGGAGAGCAGGTACCATTAACATGTCTGTGATTTAGGAGGAGTGTATACTGTTTAGTATTAATTGGTGGCTTATCAGTAGCGCAGCTTACTCTTTAGACAGAACCTCAGCATTAGGGTAAAGATCATGCATTGTTCTTAACATTTGAGTAATGGTTCTTAATTTGGAAGTTATTTATCGGGAAAAGTACAAGTAATTAATTAGACATGTTTTTATCAGTCATGTACAGTTTACTATTTAGATAAAGCTTTACCATGAGGGTAAATATCACACATAGTGCTTAGTATGAGAGTAATTTATCTCAATTAAACAGTACTTAAGAATGGTAATAACATCAAATAATTATAACACAATGTTTTATTAGAAGACAGCCTTTAATTAGACAGTTTCTTCACATGAGAGTAACGAATATTAAACAGACAGTTTGAGTAATGTTCTGTTTTATACACGGTTAGTGCTTTTGAATTAAAGTAACTTATATTATTACTTTTAAAAATGTGCTTTAGCAGGATACTAATTTCCAATAATATTTTTGAAGAATACTTATTATCATAGTAATTTATAATTGGTCAGCAATATATGCAATGCTTTAAGAAAGAGAGGAAATAGCATTGATTAGCCAGATCTATAGCAGAAGAGTAATGGCTATTCATTAGGAAATGCATTATCATGGGAATAACGACTATTATTTACAGGGTATCATAGCAGAGAATAACGGCAATTAATCAGTGTCTAAACTAACCAATTTGATCACTATACACGATGGTGACAAGATTACAAAAATAAAATCAAGAAATAAGATTTAATCACATTTTATATTCGCCAGCAAGAATCATAGACTATCCTATCGATGAACTTAGATTATCAATACATATATTATTCTACCATCCTATTATATTCGCGATAACTCAAATTCACATTATTTGATTAACTTTAACGCCAACACTCGAAACTACATTCCAAAAGCCAATTTAATGGTTCCTTGCTCAAACAATCTTCAACTGAAGTCATGCGTTGGCAACGATGAGATCCACTGAGTCGCCGGGAAGTAACAGTCGAACTCTTATCTGCGGGATCTTGAAAGCAAGTGAACGAGGTCAGCAAAGGAAGCCATTAATCCACGGTGTAGTACCCCAGTAAATAAGCACTAGATGCGTTAAGATAGTGTTATCATTTGTCATAGTTCACACATCGTATTTCCTGTGCACCTGCACAGAATAGTTCTCATATGTTAAATTAGGGTATTTTACAGGGATAGATTTCTTTAGTAATGTGTCTGTGTGTGTGTGTGTGTTTGTGTGTGTGTGTGTGTGTTTGTGTGTGTGTGTGTGTGTGTTTCTGTCTGTCTGTGTGAGTGAGTGTGTGTGTGTGTATGTATGTGTGTGCGTGCGTGTGTGTATGAGAGAGAGTGTGTGTCTTTTGATCATGGACATTTCAGCCATCATACTATTGTCACACCTCAATTTCCTTCCTGGAAATATTGAAAAACTTAACCCTATAACGTCGTTGGACTCACATGGGATAGAGCATACTGTTGAGCAGGCTGGAATCACGCGTGAATAACTGATTGATGATTATCAACTTCTGACAACACTGACTATATATTAAAGACATAGTTCAGGTAAGTATCACGACCGATGCCTCTCACTATTGCTACTTCTATGTCTCTGTTCTCCTATCTGTCTGTTTCTCTCTGTTTTGTTGTATGCAAACCTCCCATATAATTTATACACAATCTATACACAAAACACCATTACATGTTAGATGACCCTTCATCGAAGAAAAACATATCACCTTGACAGAGGCAAGATCAGTGCTTGTTTCAAATCCCGTTCTCAAGATATCAAAACGTGCCCGAACATGAAATTCTCAATTACCACGAGGTTTAGTTTCTGTCATTTAGATCTGATGAGAAATACGCCTAGAGTGGAGCAATGGACTCCATCACAAGGTCCGTGCCCGACACCGATGTTTTTATTCTCCAGATCTCGCAGAATCACGTCTCGAGATGTCTCCCAGTGCCGGAGCGTGTCCGGCGAGAAGCCAAAAAATTATAACCCATTTCCTCTCATTGATATTGTCTTAAAACATCATTTGTAACTGTCTGAAGTCCATCTGCCGACTGTCTGAAACTATCTCTCAGTGACCGACGCGAGGAAGGATGTCGAGTAATGGAGATCCACATTTAGTCCTGATAAAAAGAAGATGGCGTCCAATTTGCAATCCCAGAGAGTGTATCATTTGTCAAACTGAGGCTCGTGTGTCAGTGATTGATGGCTGTTTTTATTGCAAAGAATTAAAGATAATGACATGTACCTCCGATATACGTATTATGTTGTCTACCGAACGTGACATTATGTATAATTCTGCTTAACAGCATGACATTGTTTTATATTACTCATGTCTTAATATTGTCTATTGTAAATACATGCTCTCTTTGTGTGCATTGTCTATTCGTCTGTCAATATAGATCTGCCTGTCTACTATGCTGGTAATAGCGCAGTGGTAGAACGTTGGACTTCGGAGCCAAACGTTCCAGGTTCAAATCCTGCCTCGGGGCCCAGTATCAATGTTCGCGAAAGTTACCTCTCTGATATTGATAGGATGCATTGTCTGTAGAGTGGCAATACAGTTATCATCCTTGGTCTTGTCAGTATCAGCCGGTGCTCGCAGGTTTACTGCAACATTCAGTGCTACGGATGTTGCGGGTTTCGTCCTGCCCTAAACTGACAAGTCGTGATATTAGTGAAATAATCTAGAATGCGACTCTAAACCCCAATTGTTATTGAAAGGTAATCCGTAGTAAATCGGCTTAGTTAGCCCATATTTTCACAAGAATAATTATTATTACTAAAGGTGGAAATCTCGTTCTTATTTGAATTAGTATATTATGCATACTGTATACATATGTGTACTATATACGAACTATGTGCGCCATTCTAATACAGTGATGCTCTGGTGGCATCAACGAACGCATTCCAGCGGATAAAGCAATGCAACGCATTCAAAAACACCCTCAAATACCCTCTGGGATACTGAACAAGACATAGAGGACACCATCGATCCCCGTATTCAAACAAACTACGGGCACTTTCCCCATCAAATGGACCAGTGAGATCTCCAGTAGGCTTACCGTCCCCGTGTAAGAGGGGAGAATTACCGCATTTACACTGTTGTAAACATGGCGGCCGTACATCAAGGATGTTCCTGGGGAAAAGAGTATACATTACTCTGCGTTCCGCTTTTATAGTAAACCATGAATTACCGCATTTACACTAGTGTAGACGTGACGGCTATACGTCAAGTTGTTCATGTTAATAGGCTCCTGAGAAGTAGGTTGATCTACCGAAACAACGGTACAGAAAATAGACTATTGTTGGTTCCGCTTAGTTTTCGTGACGACCTGGCATTATCCATTGCCCTATGTACGCCCGCTGTATAGCCATCAACAGGACGATATCAACATCACTAATTATCTGTTTACACAAAGCCAACTATGACTTACACGGCCCGGAGGAACCTAGATTCCGAGGATGAGCACGAACCTACACGGCGCGGAGACGTTATTTATCTTCCACCAATTAACTCAGAGCCCCAAGTACTTCGAAGACGCCGTGGTGTTGCCATCATCAACACAAATCTATAATGTGTACTCCATGTACTGGATTAACAACACACAGGGTCTTGCAAGAAATCCATACACCAACTTGAAGCAATTTCACATTTACAGGAATATATCTTATCTAAAATTGTGTTGGTAAAATAATAATGCACATTTGTAATGCGCCTCATTATTTAAGCCATATTGCCATCGCAAAACGCGAAACTAAATAATAATGTGGAATCCATATCTTGGTGAGCAATTTCTGTGGTCAAATAATTCAGGTATAATCCATAATATGTTAAGTGGACATATATATATATCTTGGGGAACAATTTATTGGTAAACTAAGAATGAATCTACATATTTTTACACTCACTTGCTGAAGCTAATTGGAAGTTGTCGGCAATGTCGATGATATCCATAGTGACGTTGAACTTGAAGTACGAATCCCTATCATCGTCCAGTCTGTGTTGTTCGATGGCGTACTCGAACGCCCTTCTGGATATGTCATCGTTCTTGTCGAATATTGCACCTGCGTAGAAACAGTAAGCACATGGATAATTGCTCTTTACAATTATTAGACATGTAAGACAAAAACATTTCTATTTTGTGCAAAGAGCACTTCACAAAAAAAACCGAGTAATATTATAATGATGATATTAATAATAATAATAATAATAATAAATACTACTACTACTACTACTACTACTACTACTACTACTACTACTACTACTACT
>JAUTBR010200739.1:0-14272 GCA_032361205.1 Pseudorimula midatlantica | reverse complement strand
AATGCTGATGTATGATGGCAAGGTCTATAATGTAGAAAGCGAAGCTCGGAATAGTAACCTTGCCTGGGGGAGATGGTGGAATAGTGCCTTGTAGTCATCCATGAAGATAATAAAAATATATAGTTTATGAGCATAAAGACATTGATGTTTATTATTATATACATTTATTAGTGATACAATAATCTCAATAAATGGAACAAACTCCATGGACATTGTTCATATTAAAACATGTGTAAAATATTCATGGAGAAAAATAAATGAATCATGATACAATAATTAAACACTGACAATGAAATATGTATGATATCCACGGTAGTATAGGGGTCATTCCTTGTTAAAGGTGCTTAAAGGCACAATGGCCAAGCAATATGTTAAAGGTACAATACTTTGCTTAAAGGTACAATGACCAAACAATATACATGTATATGCAGCCACATTTGTCACAGTGTCAGTCCTTCTTAAAGGTACAATGCCTTGCTTAAAAGTACAAGGGCCAAACAATATATGCATCGAAAGTAGTTGCTTAAAGCTACACTGACCAAACCATGAACAATATTCCAGAGCCCCAATCAACTGATAAATATATTTAATAAATGTACAAAAACAATATACAACGCTGTTCCATATCAAGACATGTCATGAAGACTTTTTCATTGTTTGTGCCACAGATTTTAGTTCCGCAATTGCGTCAGAGACTTCACTACCGAGTTTTTCAAGTTGGTCGAACTGGTCCTTTAAGTTTTCCGAAGATGTTTTCAACATTTCACTGGTGTTAAGAAGCTGGACAGTCTTGAGATAGGTGGTGCTGACGTCGGACAGCTCGGAGGACTTCTCATTGGGAGAGACATCACTTTCTGCACTGTCCACCGTCTGTCCGAGATTGGGAATACTCTCGGTGCTGGCTATTGGTGTTGAGTCTAATAAAAGAAAGATTTTGATTGATTTTTTTGAGCAAGGGAAAGAAAACAAAGTAAAATATTTAGAAGTTATCATGTAGTTGCGGCTTTATCTTTATCGTTTGCTAGCAATAAGTAGCATGCCGTGGAAGTACAAGTTGATGAGATCATAGCCAGGTAACATTATTTTGTTAAATGCTGAACAACGATCAGTGGTGATGAAAAGTAATTACATCTTAACTGTCAAAATTAATATATACATTTCAAACTTGTAAAAACGTCTACTTTCTCTAATAGATTCCATGTTGTTGATTATATTAACAAGGCCAATTACCTACATTGTGATTAATCAGCATTTAACCTCTAGACATGCACTTGATGCTATCTGATAGTGGCGGAAATATGTATGCGGCAGAGATGGGATACAGCTTGATAATAGTATATACTATTATTGCGTTTTGTCGACTAGCACAAGTAGCAACGATTTTATCACTGCTTCAATGACTTAATTTTAATTTAAAACTCCCGCATTGCCATTATTTAAACTAAAGAGTCTTAGCTAGCTCGTTTGGTAATTACTAGTTGTTGACGAACTATTTAATTCACCTCTCTATAAGTGATCCAGTCAATATAATTTATGATTGTCCGTACTTGTCTTGACTTTAGTTTGAAACACAGGTTTAACATTTTATGGCGCTTCGCATGCATACCTCTGGATACTCCTGGGGTGCCAAATGAGAAAACAATGTCATCTTGTTTAGACGCTTGTATGTCCGACATTATCTGGTCCACAGACGGTGGTCTTGGTCTCTCTTGTAGTCTACAACTAGCCGACATTCTCCTGTTTACAAATATTTTAACAGGATTTCACACACGCACACAAACAAGACGAAAATTAGAGTTACCGCCCTTTGCTGACAAGGGAGAGAACCTCTGAATAACATTGCTTCAAAGTAAGCAATTATCTGCATCGCAAGTTCAATTCCTCTCATTCTACTTTCCTTTTTTAATTGATAAAAACACATGACTTATTTTGTTTATTCGTTTCGTCTCTTCAACTGGTTACTGAATTTTGATTGGATGGTTACATTTGTGTTGAGCATCTGCAGAGATCATTCAACTCGCATGAAAAATGGATACCCTTCTCAAATTATCCCGACTGAGCAGACCAGTCCATTAAAACAGAGTACCTAGCAGAGGAACAACACGCATCATCTTTTGGTACAGTGATCGAACCATATTTACCACTGAACTAGTATGTTCCTATCAGACACTCTAGCCTCAACACCATTAGTCTGAGTCTACATAGAGGCAGTCTCATTAAAATACGATCTGAAACTAACGCTCAAACAGATATATATGATACTTGCTCGTAACGGTCTCAGGAAATCGCCATACGAGTGCTGTTAATTTAATAAAAACAACACAATTGATCATCATGGATATTCAATTTATTCACAAATTGAATGTCTACACAGAATAAATAGTTTTAAAAAATAATAATAAAAATCAACATTTACTTTGATATTCAAGAAATAAATCAGCCAGGTACGACCTTGTCATGATTCAGTAAAGATATCATGCAAGAATAGTAGTTCTACTTTGATTAGGTCAACTAGTTATACATATGGGTGGTATACATTACCAATATAGATTAGGTTCACTAGTTATAATAAATATATATTGGTATTGATTAGGTTCACTAGTCAACTATCAAATTGATTAGGTTCACTATCCATATATTGATTAGGTTCGCTAGTCATGTATACATGTATATAAAATCAAATTAGGTTTCATAAACACATTGCCAATCAATTCAATTGTCACAGCATTGCATGTAGTTCTTGTCAAAGACAGAAGAAGCTTCTCTCCCATAAGTTCATCATAAGCCCCCTGCCCCAATCCCCCGACCCAATCCCTCTGCCCCAATCCCCCGCCCTATTTTTTAAATTGACATTCAGATTTTCCGGCATTTTCCCCCTCAACATTGTAAAACTAATTGTTAAAGTAAATTAGAATGATTGTTTTTTGTGTGTCTTTAACAAGGCCTACATCACACATGTAGTCATTTCGATATGTGGAAAATATGACATGATTTTGTTGCATCTCCCCTATTTGTATGTGAATCCATACATACTCATCAAAATTAATTATGGGTCAGGAGTCTTAGCTTTACATCACTTTAACAGTAAAGAATTTCCATTATGTAGAAAGATTCCCAACAAAATGTCTCCTGGCCTTTAATTTATTTTGTTGAGTATATATTTGCTTGTAAGTAGGGCTTCAATCACTCCACTCAATAGCATGAGCAGAGATGTGTAGACCTAAGTAATGACAACCTAATGATAGCAAACAAATACAATAAAATAAGAATTCTGCTGATAAATCACTCCACTCAATAGCATGAACAGAGATGTGTAGACCTAAGTAATGACAACCTAATGATAGCAAACAAATACAATAAAATAAGAATTCTGCTGGAATATGCATGTCGAGAAACAAATTTTAATATAAAATGTCAAACTCCAAATAAGTAACATCTAGCACTGCTCTCGTTCAATGTGAAATTCTCATGAATACATTGATAATTAAGAAAATTATTTAAAAAATAAAATGCTGGTTACAATATGTGAAAATGTTCACCTTTATACACAATATTTTGTATTTTCTGTGATGTGATATAACGTTTTCTTTCCACGCCACTAACAATATGACATTCCATCAAATGAGTAAATCTAGCTCGCTATAATACGCCGTGTTTCATTACCATGTAAACAATGTACAAACAAAATAAAAAGAAATTGAGATCTAGGTATAAATAACATACATAAAACAAGAAATAAATATGATTAAAAGATACTGTAGCATGGCTTTCTCACTAATAATGAAAGTTAGTGATGCAGTAGAATACAATTATTAATACAAGTTAGGCCATAGTTATTCGATTCCATGGTGGTTTACGGATTCGACGACCTTCGTTTTCTCTCCACTTTTGAGAATGTATTTATTGTCTGTCAAGCGACTAATCATAATCTCCATTCATTATGATATTTGTATTGCAAATGACACATACCAAATTATTATTTATTGTTATTTTTGACTGCCAGAGCAAAAATAACCTGTAAACCAGAGAACCGAATAACTATGGTCTGACCAAGAGAAGTCACACAATCCACATCAGGATATTAAACTCACAAATTCACATGTTTGTGTTACAACTCGCTATCATAAACTTCACTTTGTTCATCAAAGACATCATAACAAAAATGAACTTGTCGTCAGTATTAATAATGAGTATCAAAAATAGAATAAAAAATACCATTAAAATCTGTGATGATGATAAATCTACAAAATCACACACTTAATAATCGTTTTGTTTTGTTTTCTTATAGAAATTAAAATTAAACACTTCTCCAATGATTACATTTAGGAACGGCACCTTCAAAATGTATATGTAATCTTATCTGTTGGACATGATGGTACAAAACAATGATGGGACTTAGTTTTATGTTTACAAAAATAAATAACTTAAAACAAATATGATGTCATGAAGTTATAATATACATATTATATAATGCTGACTAGTATTAAATCTGGGATTGACAATTATATTTTCTGGACTATTTAAAAATATTAATTCTTCGAATTAATACGCCATAATTTGTAACTCCAGCAGTAGTAATTTGTTTATATTTAAACAATGAAATCTTAACCAAAATCAAACTTTCTGGAAACTCAACCAGATTTAATGCCTACAATCACAATATTCTTAGAGGTATATGTATTAGTCAGAAAAGGATTGGAGAAAAACAATGTACAATGTACTAGTATGCCAATTAAGAGTCCTTTTCATTTTAGCTCCAAATTAGTCCAAAATGACCATCGATGTCTATGATTGTATACCTTTAAATTTTATATTGTGAATTTTGATTTTATAACAATGCATTAATGACCATCTTGCTTGAGTAAAACTGCATTGTCATGCAAATTCCACAGTTGAATGTTAAAAATAAATCGCTAGAAATATTTCATGACGAAACATACATCAATGTGACATGGATAGAAAACAGTAAACAAATAAATGAGCGTAAATCATGCAATGTACAATTGAGCAAAAACAAACTAGAAGCAAAATGCACATAGGACTGTAAATATGGAAAGACGGAGAGATTTAAAAAAAAATAACCACATATTCTCTGCGGAAAGGTATATGCAAGGTATTATAATTATCTCATATTTGTTGCAGATAGCATAAGATTATTATGACAGTTATTAAATAAAATGCAAAGAAACATATAGTAATCATACCTAATCAATACTGATTACTGAGGACACTATTTGATTACTTCTTTCTTCCATCTATATGCTATATAAAATATCAATCGCTAACATTTAATAACTTCACCAGATATCTAACTTGAATATCAAAATATTCATAAATATAGTACACATGATAACATACTATTACATTATATACAGTATACATCATAATACTAATAATTCATAATTTACCACTTTGTCGACATAACGAAATCTATAAATAATACTAAAACTACTGTTTAAATAACTGAAAATCATGGTTGTAGAAATAGTGTTCATGTATATCATTCAAATTATGCAAAAATGTATTATTTTATTTTTAGTAAAAATAAATAGCATGATCATGAATTAATTTATGATGCTGGTATTTTTTGCAATGAGCAATGTTTTAATAAACACAACTATGTACATACAGCATATATAATAGTGAGTGCCGAGTACCTCCGGTTAGGTTCTCACATTAATAAGGAAGACATATTATTCCAGTTTGGTTTGATAAAAGTAGTCAAAAATACATACTGTAATACAGGGATGAGATTGGGAAACTATGTTTTCAGCTGAAAGATCCAGCATCCTGGGGCTGCAGACCTACTAGATCGAACCTGAAGCCTCAAAATCTATCGGATCCGCAGAAGATTCTATCCCTGTGTAATAGTCACTTCCATGCTGTCCCCTCAATTTAAACAAATAAGTGTAAAAATTAACATACATCAGCGCAAGGCAGCAATAAAGCATTATTTTGCTGAGAAGAAAGGTATTTTGGGCTCTTGGAAAAATGCGGAAATCAAGAAAGAATAAATATTTATAATCTAATAGTCCTGTAGCATGCCTATGGTATACCCATTGTTAAAGAGTAACATTATTTCAGCCGGGCCATTGGTCATAATTGAAATAAAGCTGAGATTATTTGCGAAATTTGAATACTAGAAAACAAATACCTTTACAGTACTTTAACGGCATAATATCACAGATTAAGTTGTAATTTTGGACCGATTTGGAGTTAAAAATGCTAAGTACATGCTCTTAGGATACATATACTCGACTGATAATACACTTCCTGGTATAACCCGAATAATTACTGTAAAATCTCACATCTCCTCTACTTTCCAGAATAAGGGAGATAACTCTACTCATTGAACATGGTCAAAGTACTGGTAATCTTTCACGACCACTGGCATCATTATGCGAGAGCCATATCTAATTAATAAATAGTAATAAATATTAAACTATTAATAACTAGTAGTAGTGAGAAATGTGGAATAATTAACTGGTTGCATGAAGTACTTGTGTAGTCAAAACAAATGTATGTATTTTCAACTAAAACCGTGCTAGACCATAATATAGGTCAACCATCTATGATGTTATGCCTTTAATAGCCATTAGCGAGTGTCGTAAATTCAAGGAACTAAAAATCACTAACCAATGTGAAAGTGTTAGTAATTTGTCAATTGAGCCATTTATTTTCTTGCCCTATAGACCATGCTGATACATGTACGACAGCCATGGCAAATCTCCGCAGATTTGTCCATGGGACACGCTTCGGGCATTTGTGCATTTCCATGCCTGGTACCAGTAACAAAATCTCACTTGTGGAGTAGCTTTTTATTACGAATGGAAGAAGTTAGACCGTGTTTACCAGCCCAGATGAAAATGTCCCCAGTAGCAGACTCACTCCTATTATAGATATATTGTCTCGGTGGTGATAATTATCATCATGTTTAATTAGGTTTATTTTCAAATAAATAATGAAAGTAATGAAACTAAACTACCATGTCAATAAACATCTCAAATATGAGGTAGATGTTAGTGTAATAGCAATAATACAAAACAAATCCCCACTTCTAATACGCTAGAAAGACAATCTATTTTCGCACTTGCTCGTTTCTTTGCGTAATGGTGGTATGCGTTCCCAAATTTTGTAGGAAAGAACTAAAATAATAATTTCTGAAATCTACAGATATCTATTGGTCTCCATATAACAATAGATTTGCATAGATCGCAAACAGTTTATTTTTTTGTAAAACTTCGTAATCATTATGAGCATAGATAATTCTAAAGCCCTATCGACTGTCAGTAAACTAACATGATTAATATTGGAAGACTTCGGATACAATGGTTTAAAAGCATTCTTGCTGTTCTTGGTGTGAGCTATTCCTGATTTTAGTTCTGAATACATTTTAAAGTTTTTAGTCAGAAGCATTCAGTACAGGATAAAATTATGAAAATATTTTTTGTGTATATAAATATTATTTGCTGAAACATTTTTTTGGACCTGCTTGACAATATTACAAATACTTATAACTTATTTCTTATGGTTGTGATTACTGCGAGTGTTCATTCTTTCCTTGAGATATACACATTATCCAGTATTAATTTGTACCTAAATGTGCTATATGTACGATATATATTTGTATGCATGACTATAATGATATAGTTACTTTACATATCCTGAAAATAACATTGCACTTCAACCTTAATGTTAAACACAATATTCTTCAATATTATTAAATCTCATAAAATTGTATTTCAAAAAGATTAAAAGCCTAAATGTGGCATATATTAAGAAAAAAATATATAATATAACAATTATGTTTGATCTATAATACAGAAACATCTGCCTTCTCTAAGTACAAAACAACTACAGGATCCATAGCACAGAGCAGAATTCATGTTGGCTTCACTAAAATCAACAAATATATATCTATAACAAGACACTAACGTGAGCAACGCCGCAAAAACACTAACAATAACACATGTGACAATGTCACAGAACATGACACGTGACGACACGACACATGGACTAGATCTGACATGGTGTAACATAGCGCAACATGTGACATGACAGTTGACTAGATCCGACATGATCAATACGTCATGACGATTTTGACTAGATTCATTAGGGAAGGGCTCGCCAGTTCGGACTCGATACCGACAATTCTGCAAGATACATTGCTGACAATACAAACACAAAATACAGTCTCACAAAGATCTGCGTGTACATATAACAATGGAAGATGATGATTTAATACAGAACCAACAATAGGATATCTTCAAGGTTTAGCTTTTAAACTCATCCAAAGCTTTTTATAGTCATTTTATTTTTTCAAATCAATATTATGAAATGGTTTCAATACTGTTCTGTTTCATTCACTAATCATCTCTGGTCATCAAATCTTAATTTACTTAACTTTTTCCCCTGTCTAGTCTTGTTATAGAAGCAACTCCTTTGGAACCAGAGTTTTAGTTCAACAGGTTTGTACTGGTTTTTAGTTGACTGTGTATGAAGACTGTTCCTTCGTCTTTGAGCTGGTCATGGAACATCCCAAATCACTTCCACCCCCCAGGCCCAGTCACCCGTCCACCCTCTCACACTTATTGCACTCTCCCATGTCCTACAAGCTAAGCTTCTTTCCTCTCTTCTTTCCTTTTCTCTTGAGCATCAGTGTTTCGTGTTCTGAGCGGCTCCGCACCACAAAGTTGAGTTCTGCTGCACTGTTCAGGGCGTAGAAGACATTGGATCTCTCCGGTATCAGGAATTCTGAAATCGGTCAAAAGTTTTGCTAGTAGATAGCCAAGTCGATTGCCCTACGTTTAACACTCTCCATGCTGAAGGCAAACAGAGAAGCCCTAATAGATGTACCTATGTCTAATCTAGCAGTGTCTTCATCCCTAAACTGATTAATTTCCTGCTTTACACCACTGTGGGAATATTTCACCCATACACTGTTTACATCCCCTCAAACCCCCGGCTGTATACCTCCCCTAAAACCAGTGTTCGAAATTACCACTGGAAACTTACTCATGGTTCATACAGGCAAGGACCCATAAAATTCAAGCACTTTTCAAGGACACACCTTATGTTTTCAAGGATCATAAATACAAACCCTAACCAGCCTTTTCGAAAATGTTTTTAATAGAAAATAGACAGCAGCCTATTTCTTACCCATTTGCAAATAATGTCGTCAAGTTTAACATGTTTAGCATTGTAAGCTTCACCAATGTCTGTTTCTAGTCAGCAAGAATTAAAAGTTTTCCAGTAGTTTAGGCTTAGCTTAATGTTAATCTGATGTATATTGCCAACCTCCAGTAATGTCAGCATAGTCAATGAAGTCTTTACTAAAGACTAAAGAAACAAAAAAAAAATTGAAAGAAATATTTTAATTTCTTTTTATATTTCCAAGTTGGATTTTAACCATCAACAAGACTAGCGATTATGCGAGTTATCTGCCGCTGAATCGCACAGACAACGCACCAAACACGGAAGTAAACATGCTAGATTCATACTTCTTTCGAGTGTTCCGTAATTTCTGCTTAAAATGACACACTAGTCGCACTGACATGAAATTCAAGCACTTTTCAAGGACTTTTCGAGCACTTTTTCACTTTTCAAGCACTTTTTCAAAAGAAAGTGAAAATAAACTCCTAAATTCAAGCACTTTTCAAGTCTGTGCGAACCATGTTACTGGCCCGAATAATGATACAAATAACAAATGTTTACAAAAACCATGAATTTCTACTGGTCCGTAGGATACCTTTAGCATTGGGATAAATGGCCGGGCCAGCAGTAATTTCGAACACTGCCTGAAACCCCCATTTTCATTCTCTGAAAAACCCTGACTGTCTACATCCCCTAAAACCACCGGCTGTCTACATTCTCTGAAACACCCTGACTGTCTACATCCCCTGAAACCACTGGCTGTCTTCATCCCTGAACTCCTCCCAACTGTCTACATTCCCCGAAACCCCCAAGTGTCTACATTTCCTTAAACCCCCATCTACATCTCCTTAAACCACTGGAAGTCTAAATCCCTAGTATTGAAAACCCCGGGCTGTCTACATCCCTAGTATTGAAACCCCTGGCTGTCTACATCCCTAGTATTGAAACCCCCGGCTGTCTACATCCATAGTATTGAAACCCCTGGCTGTCTACATCCCTAGCATTGAAAACCCCGGCTGTCTACATCCCTAGTATTGAAACCCCCGGCTGTCTACATCCCTAGCATTGAAACCCCCGGCTGTCTACATCCCTAGCATTGAAACCCCCGGCTGTCTACTCACCTCCCCCGTCTGGCATGATCTGGAGCAGACAGAAGGTTTGCGGTGGACCCTCCAGTGAGTATTTCTCCAGGACTTTCCGAATCACTGTGTTCGTGTGGTCTGTGTTACACAACTGCCAGGAAAGAAAATCCCATTAGGCCAAGTAAATATAATTGTACTGTTTCTCAGACACTGCCGTTAATGCCCCCAAAAGACTGGCTTTTCATAATAGCACATACAAATCCAACCCTGTCTTTTATTCAGTGTGGGGTTTCGTCTGTGGAAGTTATTTTTGTATACCAATTTGATATTGATTTTCAAAACACTTTTAGAGCAAGATTTCATGAAAGACGATAAGTATATTTTATTGGCCCTAAATATATGACTATTACATCTCATGTTATTGCCGATGAGTAGTGTTTTCCCAATTTATGACACATTACAAATCTAGTGGTAGTAGTAATAATAGTAGTAGTAGAATTTGAGGAAAGAATCAATATGCACAACAACAAGCTCACCATTATGCTCTTGTAGATGTGCGTATTGGCCTGGTCACACGGCTCGATACTGACTCGGATGACGTAGGTGTCGGATGACCTGTATGGTGACGAACACGTGTCACTGTCTGACGAGATCACAGAGGAGGTGGATGAGGAATGAGACATCTGAAATCAGAACAGGAGACATTGTTTCTTATTTTTTTAAATATCACGGGTTGTCAATTTAGGGCAGGAGAAAACCCCAAACATCCGTAGCGCCAAATGTTGCAGTAAACCTGTAAGCACTGGCTGGTACTGACAGACCAAGGATGATATTGATAACTGCACAGACAGTGCATCCTATCAATATCGAGTCAGAAAGGTAAATCTCGCGAACATTGATGCTGCCCCTGGGGTGGGATTTGAACCTGGAACATTTAACTCCGAAGTCCAAAGTTCTACCATTGGTCAATTTGCTCTACCGGTTTATTCCTGGGGCGGGATTTGAACTCGGGACCTTTGGCTCCGAAGTCCAAACATCCTATCATGATGTAGTTGACCCAGATTAGAACTCAATAGTTCAAGCCCAATCCGGCGAACACTTACCAGTGGGCCAGCTAAGGAAGCAGTGATGGAGTCTGGGATACTGGACAGGCTACTCTGGTCTTCCATCCCACACACAAACAGACCGAACCTGCCACTGTCAAACCTCACTGGCTTGTGACCCAAACTGGATAATAAACAGGCTAAATATCATTAATCTCACATTAAACACATATACATCCATAAAAATAAGCTTCATATCCTAAAGTAAACATAACATGTACAATGATATGGGGGAAAAAAATATGTAATAAATAGAAACGATAAAATTAAAAATCTGTACATTGCCTAAATTATTTATGTCTGAGGGCAAAATAAAAATGTGTGACATATTAGAATTTTTTTAAATAAAAAAAGCAGTAGTTTGCATTGTCTTTTGAATGTCATATATTTCATGACAAAATAAAAATACTAAACATATAACAAACAAAAAAGTTGCATTTTATGTTTGTCACAGTCAAAACAAGGTTATGTATAAAACAGAACATTTATTTAAGAAAACACACAATCATTCTACTACTAATAATAGTACTATATATATGTTTGGATGCCACAAATTCTAGATCTAGTTGTGATGCATCTGATGTAACTATGGTTACAGTAGTAGCACACACATGTCTATACTATTATGTTTAGCTTTGAATTAACTGTGCAGTTAAGATCCAGGATGATTTCCCACAGATGAATGAATAACAAAATGTTTTATTCCATTTTTTTAAATAATAAAAATAAAAATAATAATAAAATAAATAATATTTAAAATTAAAATAAATAAATTGGCAAATCAGGCAAGTTAATAAAAAAATAAGTACATGTACATTGCACAAATTACAAGAGCCAGACAAGTATCAAGAAACACAGCTAATCTGAAAGAGGAACGAACATCCTCACTTACATGGACTATCAATGCCACATAATATCACAACATTTCCAATTTCAAGCATTCAAAACAGTTTCAAACAAAGAACAAATTTATTAGATGTGAACATGAAACATGAAATTTACTGTGGAATATAAAAGCGAACACCAATTTATTAGGAATTTAACAGTGAACATCAACGTAAAGATGTTGAACAGTGAGTGAGTGATTATGAAATTTAACATCGCTGTGGGAATCTTTCACCCTTTTGTGACGAATGTTGAACAGTGAACAATGTATTAGGGAGTGAACAGTGAACAGTGAACATCGATAAATCAGGCTGCAGTCACAGCTCACCTAAGACTTTGAGCAAATGTCACTTCATATGGTGGCACATGCCTACAAAAAAACAGTAACTTTCAACTTAACAAAACAAGGATAAAAACAGATAAAAATGGAATTTGTGCAAATATTCTATTGTGACAACAAATCAATGTGCAAGTTGATGTGCTCTTACTGAGAAAAAAAACCCAGTCACAATAAAAATAAGTGTGACAATTGTCAGCAGTTTCAAGACATCTGAAAAGATTCCTGACATGTTTTCTGACAGATTCAGGACAAGATTCCTGACATTATGTCAGACAGAATTCCTGACAACATTCTGGACCCAATGTCTGACAACATTCTGGACCTGATGTCTGACAACATTCTGGACCCAATGTCTGACAACATTCTGGACCCAATGTCTGACAACATTCTGGACCCAATGTCTGACAACACAAGATGGTAGAAAAAAATCTAGACCAGACGTCTGACAACATTCTGGAGCATGTCAGAAAATACTTTTTGGACCTGATGTTTGACAAGATTCCTGACCAATTTCTGGACAAGATTCCAGACAAAAATCCGGACCAGATAGCAGCTGAAAATATTCCTGAAAAAATTCTGGACTACATTCCTGAACAAATTCTGGACAAAATTCCTGAAAAATGTCTGAATGGTCTGTCAAAGTAAGCTTGATGGAAATATTTCCTACTAACATCAGATAGTTGATTTGAAAGCCCCCCCCCCCCCCCCTCCAAAAAAAAATAACGAAGAAGAAACAAAAGCATTGCTTAGAGTTTAGAAGTTTGTACGATGTCAGTACACATACCTGGCTGATTTCTTCTTGATCTTGGCTGCCCCTTCCATGGGAGGCTCTATTGCACAAGACACTTCATGGCTGAAAATACAAGAATGTTTGATGTCACTGCACATCCGACACAATAGGACACTGTATGTGTCAATGGATGCTTCCATTAACCTTTGTCAAACAGGGAGTCTATTCTGGAAATATTATTACGACAATCTTAACGATTCTTATAGTATGGCTACGAATTGTTCTTAGGCTAAGAATGAATGAATAATTGTTTAACGTCACAGCAGGAATCTTTCACCCACTTTCACTTCTTGTAAGAACATTCCGAGAATAAACCCAGAGAACGCCCCTACATCCGAGGACGCCTACCTTTCATTGTCGCTGGTAACCCGTATGGAGTGGAACCAGACCCAGAACTGGGGGTCCTCCTTGATGTTGTAGATCTGCGCCGCCGACTGAAGCAGCTTGATCTGCACGAGCACGTCGAATTCCTTCCGATGCTTCTCAAAGTTGATGAGGCCCTCCTCCGTCATGTCGGGATTGGCCGTGTGGATCATCGACAGATCCGTTAGAAACGTTCCCAGGTACGGCACCGTTCCTTGAACGATCCCCTGGCAACATATCGAAATTCACGTAAAAACCATAGGCTTAATTCCCCAAGTATGGGACACATTTCAAACCGAGTATCTCCTAGTACCAGTGAAACCCAAGGACAGTACCTGCACCAGAAATACCTCCTGGAATTAAAGGTTTGAACTCGGTACCTCTGAATCGGCACACTACCTGCCGTGCTACAAGCTACCTCTGTGCTTATCATGGTCCGATTACAGTAACAATACTAAAATAAATACAATATTGATATAGCAGTGATCGAAATACTTTTGATATACCCAAGGGTCATTGTGACCCCCTGTGTCTAGAATATGGGGGTCATTGACCC
>JAUTBR010200517.1:3403-14276 GCA_032361205.1 Pseudorimula midatlantica | reverse complement strand
AACATTAAAGAAATCAAATTCACATACTTTCAGGTATATACGACTTTATATGTATTTTTCTTAATAACATAAATGATACCAATCTCTTAAAGCAGGCCATACGCTGCATTTGCGATGGCTCCTTTAGTTAAAAAAAAATATGGTATGTCAATCGGAATTCGCAAGTATGCTTGGAGACCTCGGTTCTCCCAATGACGAGAGATTGACAATTCAATATTCCAAATATACGAATGTACTTTATTGATGTCAATGATGTGCATACACAGAACTGCTGAAACCATGGCTGGAGCGCCAGCTCAACAAACGACATAACGACATAACGACATAACTTAGGCCACGTTTCACAAAGCATAATGTAGGTTAGACGTCGACAAACAAGCCATTTCCATAGTCATAATAAACTAAACATATTACCTAAGTACGAAGGTGTATTAAAGTCTAATTTCAATATAAATTTAATATCTAAGAAAACATAAGGTCCCAGAAACACCAGAGGTAATTTGTTCGTAAAGTCTAAGCCTACATTGCTTTGAGAAACTGTCCAATGTGGGGCCCGGGGGGGGGTGGGGGGGGGGTAAGGGGGGTAGATTAGGTGGACGGACGGACAACAGGCAGATTCTCCTTGGACGGAATTGTAAGGGCCTTGCATGTAATATGAACGTAACGAATTAGCATACACCAAGCCATCCCCACACCGCAGAGGTACTTAATTCCGTTCAGGATTCACATCATCTGGAACCCCTGGCAAAACCCTATAGGGAAATTGGCGCAAACAGCCAACCAATGAAATCATTTGGTATAATACTCTCTATCCAATGAAACATATTTTAGCATTTCTACTTATTTTTAGGAACGGAATTAAGTACCCATGAGGCGCGAGGCCGACATCAAACACAATAATACTATTATACACGGACGGATCATTGTAAGCAATTGCTGTATGGACGCGGTGATATAGAGGTACACTCAAAGTATGCACTATACGTCAACCTGCCACACACGCAGTGATCTAAAGAAAGCCACTTGAAGCAGGACATTATTTTGTTTTAATAAATTATTAAAACATTATTTAAAAATAATGATAATGTTATTATTTTAAACACTCCTCCCCCCCCCGGGTTATTAAAGTTCTATCTAGATATATCAGTATAGTATGTAGTGATAATATCTTGGAGAAAGAAATTAACATAGGGACACATTTTTCATGAGAATAAACTCTGTTCTGTTCTGTTCTGTTCTGACGACGTTATCTACAATCTATATACCGGTATATCGATATAAAATGTCGTCGATGGGTCCCTAGCCTAGATCTATGATATCCCCCCGCCCCCAACAATATTAGATCTACTAGATCTACGTAGATAGATACAGTATAGATCTAGATCTAACACACACACAAACAAATATGTAAAAATATAACATTATTAATTGTTTTATTTATTTATTGAAACACAATAATGGCCTGCTTCAAGTGCCTGTGATCTGAGACGGTGACGGCGTTATCTTGCTAACTTAACAAACATCCAAGTGTAGAAATATAACACAACCTTATTTCTCATAGCCGCATGTCTACGTAATCATAATGGTTACACATTTGCTCATTGTTTAATTTTCGTAAATATCATAAAAAGGTAGCCTATAAATATTTAGATTTAGTTCACACAAGAGGAGGGTATGTTCACACACGAGGGTATGTTAAGGCGTAGATGCATGGTATGTATTGGTATGCATTCAGTAGTATCACAGGAAATGAATGACGATTTTCTTCCTCATCGAAGGTGTTGCAAACTCACAATATATAAACGACATGGAATTTAAATACCTATAATTAATATTAACTCTCTCCACGCTGTAGGTAACCGGATATGCCCTAAATAGCATTGTTTGTACCTAATCCAGCAGGAGGGGTTAAAGAGTAATTCAGGGAATCATTACTTTGATCGTTGATGCTAAACTTGACAAAATTTCATACATAAATTCACAACTGAATACATGATCTACATATCGCTTCATGAAGCTCTCATAACACTACGGTTGGTATTTATGAAGCGAACAATATATATACTACAGGGCACCACCTAATACTAGTAATGCATACGACAAACAAAACACCTGTTTAGCTAAACAGAAAGATATTTGTTTGACGTGTGCGTTCTGTTTAGGACGGGCGCGGTCACCGGCTCTTTATATTTAGCGAAACATGAAATATATTTAGCTAAACAATGCTCTTTGCCGTGTGCTTTGGGCTTTAGTGGATACTAAAGCTTCGTAAAACGACACCCAACTTCTCATTGTCGTTAGACACCCATTGGTTTACTTAGCATTATTTGTAATACTTGTTTTTTAAAGTACTAGTACTTTTTTTAAAAACCTTTGAATGGTCCCTGATGACATTTTGCGACGACATGTAAATGCAATTTTACGATATCAGACACACATGCTTGTTTCTAAGGAATAACGAAAATTGTATTGACATACGTGTGCTACAACTAAAATGTATGACATGTTAATGATTGGTAGCATTTACAATAAAATACACACATAGCATGATGATTAAACAAAGCTATCCGATCCATTTTCACACTATACAAATCGGGACAAAATGATGATATCACACGATAACGAATAGAGACACATAGATGCAAAGTTTGGCACACAATTGTTACATAATTAAGTATAATATATAACACCTCAAAGATAAATAATACTGTTTGTATATAATGCGCAAATCCTGTCACATTGCTCGTAATGTCACGGTCGTGACATTGTATTAAGCTTTTAAAAATGTTGGCCAACATTTCTTTCTATACTACCATATTCCAATTATACAGTTGATGTCAAATTAGAAATGCAAGAAGAAAATGTTAAATACTTAATATTAAAATAATTAATTACCGTGAAAGAAATAATAAGAGAACAACGCGAATAACATAACATAACATACAACAACGTTATATATAATCACACAACAAAGTTATAATCACACCAATCTAATTAAAATTAATTCTTTGCTAGTTTCTGTAAAACAGTACGTCAACACCAACTACTATAGTATGTTTGGCAATCGACAATCCCTAGGCTAGCTCCGCTACATATATACCTACCGGTATATATACGTATACAATATATAGCCCATACACTATATAGTATATCACAGACTGCTTATTAATACTAAAGCCCTTAATAGTATTTGATTGGCTATATATATTAGCTTAAGGTAATATTAGCTTTGCCCTGCTGACCTTATATGAACTTTGAGTGACTCGATGTGATTACCATGAACAAATATCAACAGATCTCGTAGGACATCTGAACATCTTTCATATATTTGAAGTTCTCATCGTCATCGGGATAAAGTGAATTTAGGACGTCGTGTTTATTTTCTCTAAAAACACATCTTGGTGTTGGACAGTAGCCAAGAGTTAATTTTCATTACATGGTGATTACGCAAAAAAACAATTTAGAAGGAAGTTGTGATGGCGTTACGCTTACAACCTGTCACAACTTGCAATCCTTTCGTTCTCTCTCACATTTTCAAAATCAGATACACATTGTGTAATGCAGGCAAGACTATAACAAGGTCATACATGCCTATTAAACGACTCATAACTATGAAAACAATAATACTGATAGATAAAATCAAACATGTAACAAGACATGGATTCCAAATATGGATGACAAGGGCATGAGAACGAATATGAATTCATATACGGTAATTTGTATTACCGTATTTCACATTTACGAATAGCAGCGTGCAAAGTAATGAACAGAATTTATTTTCTCATAACTCATGTGATATGATACAGAGAAATAGTAATAATATATGATTATAATGATGCCTGTAAAATCTCATATATGATGACATACTGGTAGCTATCATATTTATTTCCTTATTAAGTTTTATGAACGTAATAATAGAGCAATGACGTTAGCTAAAAGAGAAATAGCCAATTACGTTGAATATGTTGAATGATGACTTGCTGCGTTTTTCATTGTATCCGTAATCTATGCAATACATTTTTGTTGATTGCATAATTATATTAGGTGATTGAAATAGCGTTTACTTTGCACATTCAATCAACATGTTACATCGAATATATATATAGGTATAGATACTGTATATATAAACACACGCACACACGCACGCACATGGGTGACTATCACAGCCGAAGGAATGATGAGTTTTCGCTTGGATAAGAACGTAATATTACAAAATGAACTGAAACAAAGATAAACAAAGAAGCACTTTCTCAAACTATTTTGATTTTGTTACGGGACACACTGGTTTTGATATTGGCCATCAAATATTTATAACAGTTCAAATATGTATTTAAAGCCATATATAATATATATTAATATATTTCATATTGAGCAATGAATGTTGTATTTTGGAGGTGGTCACTAGTCACGTGGTTTGCGAAGTCAGGGTGTCACGCGTTGACTTGAGTGAGCTCACGCTCAAAGTACAGGTTGTTGTCCGTCATTCGTTTCTTTAGTTTGTGGCGTTTGTTCATATTGACAACGTTTTCCTTACTTCGAGACACAATGTTTTCTTCTTTGACTTGAGTTATGATATCTTCAGTATCGGAAAAATATTCCCGAGAACTTATTGTTTCCATGTGTTTTAGTCTCTCGATATTCCCGCCATTATGAGCAGCCCCACCGCACTCCAATGAGTTAATACTGGCTTCTGAATTCTGTCGCATGTTTCTGTTTTTCTTCTTCTTCTTTCGTTTCTTGAGCGATATTCTGGATTCCGAATTTCGAATCGGAAGTAGAAGTGCACTTTGGGTAACTGACCTCTGACTGTCAAGGCCGTTGTCAGCGCGTGGAGTCTGACTCTCTTTAACAGCATCACGATGTAGCGAGAGTGAAACATCACGACGCGTGTGTACCGGACTGATGTCACGCTCACGGGTGAGTCCATTTCTCGTGGGGCTGCGATGAGAGTACAGCGCATGCCCATTGGTCTGGCTGGCCCCACTGCACATGGAGTTCCGGTCCTTGATGTTTGGCAATCTCAAATCTCCCGAGTCTCTCTTGACCAGCGTTCCTGACCGTTTGTCATCGGGGGTTGGGGTTTCGAAGTCCAAGTCCCTCTCGTACCAGAATCCGATGTTCGAGGGACAGCTCGGAGACCTACAGAGCGTGGCACGTTCTTCTTTGCTCCTTGACGGCGACGTTCCATTGGACAGGCTGGACACGCTGCTGGACTTAGCCTTTCCGTTTATTGCTGGCAGTTTGATTGGACTGCTGGAGACAGAGGTAGCAGCACTAGACGGCACTCGGGGTATCCTCCCTCGTCGGAACTCCCCCAGCGAGTCGGAGTCGGAGCTGGAACCTCGCTGGGAGATCCGGGGCAAGAAGCCTTCATCTTTGGTTCCAGGCATGCAGATGGGCCGCTGCTGGGTGGCCTCCGTCAACGCAGGCATCGTAGGAGAGATGGCTCCCTGGCTCTCTGTAGCTCCTTCTTATGCAGTGGCACTACAGAGGAGATGGGTCTGTGGAGACATCGTGCATGACATCAGTCGTCAGGCGAGATACCTGCGAAGGAATTGTGAGATATATTAGTTGACATTAACAATGGTCATACTAACAATACTAACTATTACTATTTATACTTACTACTACAACTACTACTATTATTATTATTACTACTACTACTGCTGCTATTAATTCTTCTTCGTCTTCGTCTTCTTCTTCTACTACTACTACTACTACTACTACTGTTACTACTACTACTACTTCTGTTACTACTACTACTACTACTGTTACTACTACTACTACTACTACTACTACTATTACTATACCATTATTATTATTACTACTACTACTACTACTATACCATTACTACTACTACTATTACTATACCATCATTACTACTACTACTGCTACTACTACTACTACTACTACTACTACTACAATACCATTACTACTACTACTATTACTATACCATTACTACTACTAATAATACTAATAATACTAATACTACTATGCCATTACTACTACTACTATTACTATACCATTATTACTACTACTACTACTACTATTATTACTATACCATTACTACTACCACTATTACTATACCATTATTACTACTACTACTACTACTACTAGCATCATCATCATCGTCTTCATCATCACCATCATCATAATCATCATCATCATGATCCTTATTATCATCATCATCATCATCATCATCATCCTCATCAACATAATCACTATCATCAATATTATCAGCAGCATCAGCAGCAGCAGCAGCATAATCGCCACAACGTCAACGAACACCTCAACTATCATCACTATAATCACTATCATCATCATCATCATCATCATTATTCCTCCTCCATCATCACCACCACACAAGTCGGAGAAGATGTACGAAGTACCTACTTAGTACTTAGTACCCGTCTTAGTGTACTTCACTCGGATTATCTAGGTAATATTTAGCTAGTTCTCCAATGCCATATACATTGGACAATTTTTCGCGTACGATCCTAATAATGTTACTGCGTTTCCGAATCGCTTCATATTGTGCCTGTACGAAGCTTATGTATAACGTATGCATTGGCTTTGCCAGTGAATTAGCTTCAAACACAGGGGCACCATTCATACCCCATACAAAGGTAAGGGCTTTCGAAAACGCAACTAGAAGTCTCACATAATCTGCTTTACGGATTAACGTGATAATACATATTGGTAATCCGTTATGGACACTGGGCAAGGAAACACTGACGTGCTCGACCAAATCTCGACCAAACCTCGACCACACACGACCTTCAACATGCCCTTAATACCAGATTGTCTTCCTGGCTGACGGATCGCAAACTTAACTAAATTAGGAACTGCAGAATATCGAATTGATTTATCAATATCTATAAGTATAACTATGAAAGTATTAGCTACCATGATATATGCTCTTAATTATTTCCACCTATGTATCAAATGGATATATAAAATATGTTCTTGTGTGTTCCCATATTGAACAATTATTTCTCTCCTTTGATCATAGACGATTGATCTGACATCAATTATCACATGGACGTTAATGAAGTGTACAGAACGTTGTGGGCACGTCATATCTGACGTAGGAACTAGATGTTAACTGGCAGGTCTTAGGTAATACCTACTTGACGACCTAGTTGTTATCTGGCAGATATCATGTTATGCTTTACGGACGAATGAAATGTTAAACTAACTGACCTTCGGTAATACTTAACGGACGAAATACATGTTAACTGACGGACGTTAGGGAATACTTGACAGACGAACTAAATGATAACTGACGGATCTAACGTTATACTTGACAGACGAACTATACATATTAAATTGGTATATATCATGTCAGACTTGATACACGAAATAAATGGTAACTGGTGGATCTTGTACTATGTTCGGTGTATGTGTGTGGTATATATATACATATGTTTGTGTGTGGTATGTATGATACTAGTAAGGTATATGTTAATATAAGTAAATGTGTATGTTTCTGTGTATGTGTGTGTGTGTGTTTCTGTGTGTATTTATGTGTGTATTGGTGTGTGTATGTGTGTATTGGTGTGTGTGTATGTGCGTGTGTGTGTGTGTGTGTGTGTGTGTGTGTGTGTGTGTGTGTGTGTGTGTGTATTAAGAGGTACCGCTTACCTACGTTATACTTGACGGAAGAACTAACAATAACTTGCATATATGTCGTCCGTGATCGACTAATCAAATGTTGACTATCAGATGTCATAACATAATTCCTTAACAAAGTTAACTTAACACTGGTGGCAAGCCCGAAATACCTAACTGGATGATAAATGGCATATATTCCCACATGCTTCACGGAGTTCAGATCTAACCTACACTTAATTAAATAAATGAAAAATAAGATTTCAGATCTTGGGCATTGCATAACTGACTAACCGGAAGTTAGCTGGCGTGCCGACCGATATTCCACTTCACGGACTAATTCAATGCTAGCTGACGAATCCTTCAGCTGACGAATCCGATACTGCTTCAGTTAATGTCTTGAACCAAATAATCGTGTGCTATACTTTGCAACACCCTAGTCAAGTTACCCATGATTAAAGGAATGCATTATTGACAACGGACACAGCCATGTTACTTTTGTAGATAGGAAAATAACGGACACAAGTTGATATGCCACATACTTCCCAGTTTATAAGTGTATGTAAGTGTTAATATATATATCGCATCAATTAATGTATTCTAACGCCTATTATCGTGGTATGATATGACTAGAAACACCTCTGTAGGCTATCTAGTCAACATGTTCAAACATTTCTATTAAACACAAGATTCCAAAAGGAATGTTTGCACTACTAATGTGTATTTTAGAGGGGGCGCATACTTTTAATGATTATTTTACTTCATTTTTATAATATATAACTGTAGATAACAGCGTTATAGGATGTCTTTCAGCATACATGTCTAAAGATTTGTCAATATCAAGTGTTATAATAACCCAACCATAATACAAAATATATGTTTATTAACAATAATCTTCAATTCAATTCGGGGGGGGGGGGGCGCACGCCGGGTGAGCCCCCCCCCTCCCCTGGATCCGCCCCTGGTTAGGCCACTGTTCGTGCGAGTATATCTCGGCCATTATGCATTCAGGTAATACTATAATTCGGTGTGTGTGCTACATTGGGCTATAGCTTCATATTTAGTCCCTCTACCCCACGCGTGTTTCGGAGTGAAGTGGATTACAGAAACTATAAATATCGAGATCATATCAAACACGAACCCGCTCTGTAATCAACACATTGTAAAACTCAAATCTTCAATGTCAACACCTTAATATGACCGAAAATATTTGTCTTAGAGTTTCTGGCTGACAATGTCTACAGTTTAGACTCGGGAACGAAGTCGACTGACAAACAAAGGGAAGCAACCAGAGCTGTGTCGTCTCATGTTTCTATGACGTCGTTATGTCACCAATACTTTTACCAGGGGTTGATAGACCGGTCAGGGACGTTGGGGAGAATTCGACATGTAATAATATACAATAATATATGGACATGATTTGATATTGACATCTCCGGTTAATATGGACTAGAGAAAATAAGTACATTCATCGAAAACCTTGTTCATGATAATAAGTAATAAGTAGGCCTACACTTACTTGATAAACTAATCAATTTTCTCATCTGAAATTATATTTTCAAATTTTACATTGTAGCCTAAATGAAATTCCATTAAAAATTTAATTGACCAAATGCATCTTGCATTCGCATACACCTATAGAATATAAAAAGTAATTATATAATAGAGAAAGTCACCACTGTTCTACATAAATAAGGATTGCCCCTCCCAGTTGGTAATACATATAGCTGCAGATCTGTAGCTATAAGATGCTCCGTTTACTAATACACAATACTAAAAAATGGTAGTATTGTATATCGCATTCTACAGTGGTATCAATTTGCCAGTGATTTGAACCCTTGTATGTGCTTTCAAAACTTATAATTTATATTATAAGAAGAACGCAAACATAAAAAAGTGTGTTATTACCAGTTGACTAATTAAACATTAATTTAATCCAGGCTAATAAACCGTCGATTATTATTTGTATTTATCCATAAACACATACCGTATCTTTTCTTATCGCATAATTACCAATTATCTCATCAGTCTGTGCCTTGATCTGTACCTATTTCTGTACAACTATTTAATTAGATCGCAACCCGTACACAATTGAGAGAGCACAGACATAATTACGAACCAATATACATGATTGAAACCTTTTAATACGATGTTCAAGCAGTGCTAAGATACTTAAAACACCATGATTCTGTTTATCATTTATTGTATATGCATCACACCATGTTATGAACTTTTAAATTGCATTGGTTTTACATTCATGGGCAGTCAAGTACAGAATACTGCGATTATTAGAGAAGTCTGTAGTCATTAGAGAATACTGTACCCGAGAAATATAGAACTTACTCTAAAGAGACGTTGATAACACGCAGTTGGTACATTAATGTGGTCATTAGTGAACAATGCAATTGTTAGAGAGCAGTCTGAAGTTCTTCGAGAGCTATTTGAGAATAATGCAATCATAATTGAACAATGTAGTTCTTCGAGGATAGTTCTTCGAGAGCTATGTGAGAATAATGCAGATATTCGAGAGCATTTCATGTAGTTCTTCGAGAATAGGTCTTCGAGAGCTATTTGAGAATAATGCAATCATTATGGAACAATGTAGTTCTTCGAGGATAGTTCTTCGAGAGCTATATGATAATAATGCAATCATTATGGAACAATGCAGTTCTTCGAGGATAGTTCTTCGAGAGCTATATGAGAAACATTATGGAACAATGCAGTTCATCGAGGATTGTTCTTCGAGAGCTATGTGAGAATATTGCAATTATTAGAAAACATGGTTGTTCTTCGAGAATAGTTCTTCGAGAGCTATGTGAGAATAATGCAATTTAGTTAGAGAGTTTTAGAGAACACTGTACCTATTATAGAATACTTTGGTTGTTAGAGATAACGCAAGCTATTATGGAATAGATAACATTGTCGTCAAAAAGGTTCGCTCAACATCTGGAAGAAGAGCATCAACTAATATGTTGCACTGATTTAAACCATCATGGGTCTAAACATTTCGTAGGATAAATCACCCAGACTTTCTCATCAAGGAGAACACATGCTGATTATCTGAGAAAGCGAATGAGTGAGTGATCATTCCATCAGATTTGCTCAATAAATACAGCTCCCGTAAACGGTTTTCTGCCAAAGCGTTATAGACAGTATACATGGACATCATCTCCTGCGATCAATATCGTTGTCAACGTGGTCATGGTAGTCGCAGAGTATATCTGACTTTAGGTTCTCTCTCATATACCAGCATATTTATTAC
>JAUTBR010199633.1:0-14344 GCA_032361205.1 Pseudorimula midatlantica | reverse complement strand
TACCTGTATATCTGCGTCGTATACCTGTATATCTGCGTCGTATACCTGTATATCTGCGTCGTATACCTGCCTTGTGGACAGACGCGAGTTCGTCATCCTGCGTAACGCAATATTGATCTTCACCTAATGGAACGTCTGGACCGCACAGTATGGCACTTGCTGACTCAAAGATTTATGTCGGTTACATGTGCTTGTACTAAGTTACGTGCACGCTTGTACGAATTACGTCCGTGCGTACGCGTTACGTCTGACTGGGAGATGAGCTGTTTGAGAACTCATTATAGACCTCCGAGACCTGCTCGTCTGATGGTATACGAATATAGGAGTGTTTAGGGTCGGCACTATTTTCGATAATTATGTACTGATATTGGTTATACCGGGTACATATTGGGTTGGTTGACGGGTAGATAGAATATCAATGTACTTGGTATTTATACTACACGTAATAAGTATGCATACATGCATGTAAGTAATGTACAGTATACAGTATGCTATTGATCGACGTCTGCACACTCGAATACAAACTAAATTATTTTATTATTAAAGGATGAGTTACTTTTTCAATTTCAAACAATATTGATAAAAAAAACAACACAGCTTAAAATGTTTTATAACCTTGAATTCAAAACTAATTAAGTATTCACTTACGGAAGAAATGCTATACGTACTTAATTTATTTTGTATTACATATCCGGTGGTTCTATGCGTTTAAGTTGGTTTAGACACACCAAACAATATAATACCAAATTCATAATTTAATTCTCATTAGTTATGTACAGCAGTTGGCGACGTATTAGTCGTAGTAGTCATACAGTCGTCACTGTCTTAGATCAAGGGGTTGTCATCGTATACTGTCGTCACGTGTTGCCGTGGAGTGTAATTATGACACTCTCGCGAAAAGTTTCTGTTTTATTACGTGTCAAGTTCAGCAGTCTTGCCCGTGTCGGATTAATTTAATTAGCCTGTTTTGTGAATTTAAAAAGAGGGAACACTTTTATTCCTTTGTGCAAACTCACTTCACGAGACACTTAATACATAGCGTACATCTGTCATAGCGAATTGGAGTCTAATTAATCATTTGTATTGAGCAAATGAAATATAATTGTACATAATGTTTAAACCATCATTAAACCATCTTTATATTATTTTCGTGCCTGCAATAATTACTTTCCCCTCTATTATGTGTAATTGTTATTGAACAGGTATTATTGAAACTCATCTTTGTCTTTGAATCTGGAAAATTAATTTTCTTCTTATTTTACTAGTCTGAGTCACATTTTATGTTCTTTCAAATATTCCTTGAAAAATAACCACGTTGACCAACTAACACGTCTACATTTCTGGAGAATCGGAGGGCAAAACATGTAAGCTGCTCATTTCGTATGAATATAATACCATCAATATATAATTAGTATTTTACTTGATTTTTTTAAAGACTGGATTTAACGTTTAACGTTTAAAGACACGACATTTTGATAAGCTATTTAATATTTTGTTTTATATATTGTACAGCCAGAAATACTTTTGTTATTCAAATAGATAATATTCTCAATGACAAATGTCTATACATGGGTCTTAGCAGTAAACCACAGACCATTATTTTAAACATTCTAGAAAATCTAAATGTAACTATTAACACTGAAATGCATATGCTTAATCTGCCAGATAATTATGGTTAGTTATTATTGTGGTTAGTAATGATATTATTAAAGGGGAACAATTAAGAAAACAATTATTAGCGGGATGAAGACTGGGTGCATGGAACGTTGCCATATTTGATAGTTTTAGTGCAAACACACACACAAACATGAACATGTTTACACATCATGTGCAATAGTGGCTAGCTTATCAACAACACTGTTCATTTTTAAACTTCTTCATTTTTGACACACATATAGTCAAATTAGTAATTGCTCACTCACTCACTTGAGAACATTCTGCGTTCGGTGGATTTTCTGAATGTTCTCATTCATCGATCACATTTTCTGAAACGACTAAAATGTAAATCAGTAGCCTATCAAATTTGCCAAAATCTTCGTTTGGTAAATGTATTGGTGTTGAACAATTCATGTCATAAATACTACGCTTAGTCGTTGTAACGACATATTATTTACATATTTAACAATAGGCTGACAGACAGTATTCATTAAAATTATTTCGGCATTGATTTGTAATAATATAGATGCCAGCAATGCATATCGAGATATATTTGTGTATCTATATTTCTTTCTTTATGTATGCGATACGTATCTCCCTAAACCATCTCTATATTATTTTAAGATGATGAAATCTATATTTCAACTCGTGAAACAACATCACACTGTGTACACATACCATCAAATTAACTTTCGTTCATAAAGTATAGAAACCAATTTCTATCGTCATTCTAGGAACCAATGTTCGCTCATAAGGTATAGAATATATTTGAGCTGTCATTTGAGAAACATTAAACCTTCAAATCAATGTTCTCGTCCTAACGCACGTGTTAGATGTGTTGCAGTATAAGTGTTATTCAAGTTTCAAGCCCTCTTCAATCCGTGTATCGTATGTCCTTGATGCCGTGTCGTCTCCCCACGCGCTCAGACCCGCCATGAAATATTACCCTCGGCTTTCGCAAGTTAATTGAGAAATACGATTGCAAGTAAAAATACGGATTTTGCACTATTGGAAAACTAAACAAGAAAATCAAGATGATGGTATAAATTGCAGCAGGAAAATATTGTTATTAAAATCTCACTTATGTATTGTTATGTCGATAGTTTTTCTACAATTTAAAGAGGGCAAATGCTTTCAAAATAAGTTATTTTTCTTTGGGTATTTATCCTATACTTTTCTAAAGCAAAATCTATTTTAGAAATTAATGTTTGTTTGCCAACAACAATTAAAGTGTTTTTAGGAAACTAAGTTGAAATGAATCCTTGGTACCAAAATTCCATTAGCATTGTATTTGTACATACTACTACCGATGTCATATTTTATTGAAAATAAATCTATAAACAATATATATTTTTCTCTCTCTATTTAAATAGTTAATGGATGTTAATTAATTAATGTCAATAATATTCATTCAATATATCTGTAATTAGAATTGTTTTAGCACTTGCTGTGGTAACATTTTTTATCTTTTGCATGGTTGTGGATTATAGTCTGAGTATTTCTAACCCGAAGAGTATGTGTTGAGCAGCATTCATTTATATTAAAACTATGAGTTCAATAGGAAACGACAAAAAAAAAAGAAGATCGTAGTAAGGTAATGAAATTTTGACGTTTTGCACTAAAATGGGTTAGTATTTGTTTATATTTTTACACTTCCAACTGTTCTGAGAAATGCGTGTTCAAGAGCATTTTACGTGCTAGAAAATATTCCCCGGCCTAAATGTCAATCAAATGAATGTACTTTATATAGATTAATAAACATCGGGCATTTCGATGACTAATATTCTTAGTATTTCTATAAACATTGACTACTTTCTTGGAAATAATATATTTGAAATATTAGTAAATAATTATCCTGTGTGGTATTTCGACTGGTATTGAAGATTATTTTAAACCCTAGTAAATATGATTCCGTACATTGTCGCAGTTCAACAGCTGACAATAATTACTTCACAATAAACCAAGTTTACTCGTTGAGGTTTTTCCACGATCATCCTTTCAGTTCAATGCACGTTGATGGCGGGTCGGGCAGAATCACTCTGAATGTAGACGTTTGTCAACACCGCTATTTCCCTGTGATAGATGAGAGGCCCGGGGTGAGGAGCCTGACCTACATGCCTACCTCAAATCAGGAAATGATTTCAAACAATTTGAGCTCTCCTTCTGTACTGAGCTGCGCGAGAACACCCCGTGACATATACGTTACTGTATCCTCAGCACGACTCGCGCTTGGAATTATGTCCTGACGAGTTTCTCGAGGTTCCAGATAATGTCTTCAAGCGGTCGTCTCTATAGTATCTGTGTATGAGCCACCTTAGTTTCTAGCCTTACATTGCAGTAGTTTCTACGTCATGTATATGCACCAGGTAATCGTGATTTGTTACGTCTATGTTTGTTGCTAGGACATAGAATCAGTCTGCAAATGGTAGGATATATATTAAGAGTACAGTATAAAACTATTTACAGATTCTTGAAATTAGACGTTGTAATTTGATAAAACGTATAATGTATCTTCAAATGATAGGATATATTAAGTATACATTATACAAATATTTAGAGATACTTGAAATTAGACATAATATGCGTTGATAGGACATAACATTCGTCATCAAGTGGTAGGATATATTAAGAATACATTTACATGTTCTTGAAAGTAGACGTTGATAGGATATTTGCATTGATTTAGGACATTGATAGGACATACAATTCGTCATCGTGGTAGGATGTATTATATAGGATATACAACATTAAATATTTACTAATTCTTTAAATTAGACGTAATACTTTAACGGTTCATTTTACTTGGATAATTCTAAGTAGTAAAGTATAAAACAAAGTACCGCTTGGGTCCCTTATATACAAGTGTAATAGAATGCAGAGCTAACTGAAATCCGTAATATATATTTGAAACGATTGTTATTAAGAAATGTATTTAATTTACTATTATTGGACTTTTAGATTGTTGCATCGTGTCATTTGCTATTAAGTAATTGTTTTATATTTAATAGATTCATATATTCATGTATATATTTCTGAACCTGTTTGTGTGCTGTTTGAATAATACATTTATTCATCAAATACGGCGAACACAGAGGTAACACTATATGTTACAATATGGCTTCATTAATGTGTCTTCACATTCCATATGTTCAGCTGTTTGTATACTTGATATATCAAGTCTTTGAACCATGAACAAAACCTCTATAGTGTACGAATCTTCGGTTATAAAAATAAACCACGGCTCCCGTATGTTCCTCTGTTTACTCGAATTAGTTATCACATATTGTAAGCTCACGGAGAAATATATCGAGGGAAATAAATCGAGAAATTCTTGGAATAATTTTAGTACGCGGTTTATTTCCAGTATTGAATCATAATTGTCCACCAAAAATGAGAAATTGAAATAATGAAAATGATCAGCATATTTACACATGTGCACATAATGCGACAATGGCAATGAGTTAATATCACTGCAACAATAATGCTTACAAATCTTTGGATATGTCATACCAGCGACACTCAATGTCATACCAGCGACACTCAATGTCCGTTACTGGTAGCAGTGTGTCCGCCGCTACGAAGGGTTCGACGATGCAGGAAGCTGTGTTCTTTTTGAATGGTAGCAATGTAAAACACGACACGTTATACACAGACACGTCCCTGGAACACGTAGACAAACTTACCACGTCACTAGAACCACTGAGATAATACATCCACGGTATAGGAATTAACACCAAGAAGTTTTTGAAAATCCTTCGAAGTCACGGCAGAGAAGACCATCTCGTCCTCAAAGCTTCTCCAGACTCCGGGGATTCGTCAGAAGTTCCCTCAGTATTCTCCACACCTGCTTGGCGGCATTATCCATGGCGGTCGTGGATTTACCTTTGAACAGATCCACGTTGGGGAGGAAGTAGTGAGGGCAGCGTCGGTTCTGCAGGCATGAGATGAGCTGGAGAAGGATTCCGTTGATCCTGTCCCCCAGACAGGTGTCGTCCCACTCGACCTCTCTCGGGTGCTTCTCACACTCGTACAAGAGCAGGGTCTTCAGGTGGTAGCTCATGATGGGCTGCCCAGGCTGGTCGAGATGGCGGTCACGAAATGCCTTGAGAATACTGAGACATCTCCGACGACAACCGCCGTAAAGGAGCCTGTCCTCGGCGTAACGGAATGACATCACCCAGGCATCGCCCTCAGCGGCCGATTGTTTGTCTTTCATGTAGATACTTTCCTTGGATAACAAGTCGAATCCTTCCGTTTTGACTTCCGCTACAAGGTTGGGGTTTGGCCATGCCGTGTGCGGCACCGGCCAGTGTGCGGCGGACCGGCACCAGATACCTCCGCACCGGAAGGCCGGCGTAATCTGCACGATGTATCGTTCTTTGATTCTCAGTCGCACCTCCGTGGTGTCAGGAATCATTTTCACGATGTCACGATAGGAACATTTGTCCACAGCCTGCGCCACCAGAGTCTGGAATCGAGATCGGATTTTCCTGGCGGATAGATACCCGGATGCCGTTATGAATTCCACCCACAGCGACATGGACCTCTTCCTTCCGTCGCTCAGCTTGAGCACCGCGCACCCCGGGATCGAACCGTCGTCGACGAAGTTGAACACACCCATCTGGTTGAGGTAGAGCACGACCTCGAACTCCGTGGGCGACACCACCTCCAACCCCTCGTACCTGTTGTTCACCTCCGTCAGCGAGGAGATGAACCTTGGTTCCTGAACCTCCACCTCCTTCAGAACGTCCTGCACGACCTTACACACCTCGCGGGTCGTCTTGGACACCGCCCCCTTCCGAGACTGCACCCGTTCATTGTAGTACTTGTTGAGTTGGAACAGCAGCTTGGACTGAGCCGCCATCATGTCCGGACTCGAACCTTCCAGCAGCATCGGGCTAAATTTAAGCTCGTCCGACGTCCTGAACGAATTTGATAAACAAACAGATGTGTAGGTAGGCCGGTGTCACCCCTGGCCAGGGAGTGTCGTGTGTGGATCAGTCCTGTGGATGGGTGGATGATCCTGGTGGAGCGACGATGAGTAGCAGCGACACACGTCCGGAGCTCACTCTGAAGTAAATGGTTGGCACGTCCAGAAGTCCGTCGACGTATCTCAACTAGAACCCCATACATTTACCCCTGTCCTCATTACAATTGTCTTCAGTGTATTTATTAACATGGGAAGCCTCGGGAGTTTATCGTAGTGCGTCACCTACTGCCGATCTACTGCCAATTATCCCAGAAAAGGGAGGAGCTACGGAACTCGGCCCCGCCCACCTCGGCCAATGACGTTCCCACTGGAGGATTGTTGCAGCCTGCTAAATGATCGGCTTGGTTCGCAAATGGAGCGTGATGGCTGAAGAGCTGTCGCGCCCACCCACCTCCTTGCGACCCCACGGGGAATGTATGTTTAGATGTGCCGAGAACACTCGCGGACAGTGCAGAAAGTGATACAAACCAAAACTTGCCGGCCGCCGAGTTGACAGCGCCATTCCTCCAACTTCGCTTCACTCACAGTCGGTTTACGACGCTCATTCAACGTTAAATACTTTCTATCTCGGTTGTTATTACTCGAGGATTTGTGTTCCGTATGAGGTGGCGAAAGTTTCAGTAATTATGCGGATGTTGGGATCGCCTCGGGGGTTCCAGCTCGGCGCCACTGGCGAGGCGACCAGATACAGGCAGACTTCTCCGTCAACACTCGGCCTGCTCCGTCAACACTCGGTCTGCTCCGCTAAGAACACGCAGAAATAATCTTACATCTCTCGCTTAAAAGAAAAATGGATTTGTACTGTTTTCCACTGTTTAGATGTTCATCAAATAACGAAAGAACAGTTCAAGCTCGTACCCTCGCAGATTAACCCCCAGCGGAGGCATATCCGGTTAACTGGCGGTAATTAGAACACTTCCAATGGAGAGGCGGTGGAGTAGTCCGGGCAATGTATGAAGCAATCTCTACAGGATATGAATTATACGTTGAAGCCCTCTCGTCGCACACTTGACTGGCGGAATATCACCGGCTCCTTCGCGACTCATCCAATGATTGATTTAATATTAATGACATAACGAGGAGGTTTTCATCGCTGTCTGCGAGTGTCTTACCATATTTATAAAACATGCCGCCAGTTAACAAACCCCTCACTCTAGTGGCGACGGTCGGGCTCTTGCCTGAGGGATCGCGGATAGGGTGGTCGAGTCGTAGAAACCTCTGTATACATGCAGCTTTATTTACATCGAAATATACACACCATGACCAACATACATTTAGTGACACTGGAACAAAACTTTCAGTTGTCAGCAATCGCATTGTCGGCGTATCTCCTGATTAAATATCGCTAACCTAAATACTATTATTCTGGGTAACCTAGTTACTAGTATTCTGGTCAACCTAATGACTCCTCGAGGTAACCAGTCGAAGTGTTTCCGTATAGGATAAAACATGGATCCGAGGGAAAACCTGGGATAGTCGAACGTAATACCCTGGAAAATTATCTGTAAAGTGCATTACTTGATCTGAAGAACGCCATGACGTCATAGAAGGTGTATATTATTGTGAAGAACCCCACAGCAATTGGCTTTCGGAGAAATTTTACAAAACATGAACATCATTTTAGTTTTATTTATATACGTAACATGAACTCAAAATACTTAGTCATTAGTCGATGCACACACTTTCAAATGTGCGCATGTGATTTGAGTTCTTCCCTTTTCTTTTAATAGAATGTAGACACTACACAACACAAATACCTGAGCAACTCCTTCACAGACCAGTAGCTTATTTACGCAATAATCACATACCGTGTATAAGTACCCCCCTAAAACTCATTTCTCTTGACTGTCGAAGCTTAGGAAACATTATCCGACTTCATGTGTCGAGATCCGGTTCATATTTCCCCAGCAGTGGCCTCTATCGCGCGCATCTTCCACCCTTAATACGCTGTCATTAGGCAAATGAGTTTTAGTGGCAACCCTGCGACACGCTATACCCCAGTCGTGGTACCCGGCCACGTTAGAAGTGGCATCGTGCTTCTGAGGCTGGCGTAACCTGTTATCGTGTGACATGATTCCGGATTAACAGTCCAATGCAGGAGGCAGATTGCAGTCAATTTGAAAACCCTCCTGACACGAGAGAGTAATCGCAGAACCCTGTAGTACGCCTAGAATCCTACCTGATGGCTTGGCTCTCGTCGTAGTAAAGGGTAATTGAAATCTTGCGTAATGTAGCCGTTGCAAGTCTTAACACTGGACGACTGATGACTATATTTCAAGTTTTACATTTGGTCGGATACTGGATGCGCGTTGCTGTAATATCCTTGCTTGAGCTGAAAGCAGGAACGCACTGTTGAAGGATTTGGACTTGGTTAAGTGTTTCACTTGACTGTAATAATTTTATAATATGATATTATATCGTTTTCTACCGTTATTAAAATTCAAGATGGCATGGCAATTTTAGCTGTTGCGGTGTTGTAACGAGTAGATTGAAACAGAAATCAATACAACATTCTTCAATTTGTCTAGAAATTATTTAATCTTCATGATTTAAATATATGTTATTTATGTTAGTATACTGAAACATATACATACACATAATTGAATACACATTTATTTGGTATTTTTTGTTTATGAAACTAAGTAGTATTTATTTCATAAGGAATATTTTAATGTAAAGCTTGTAATTATGTTCTCTTCATATTGTAAATATATGTAAAACATATTAATATTAATATTATTATTATTATTTCACGAGTGTGACGAAGCTATTTTTGCAAAATTAATTATTTATTACGGTATTTTCATTGAACTAACAAACAAAAACTGGCACGTGCTTCCTAGGCCATAGCTAACATATGTTTTACCGTTAAAAATATATAAACCCCAAAACAGCCACAATATATTTATCACCACATCGCATGGCATTTAAATATGTGCTATATGTGAATCCGGTAGAAACTTAATATTTCTATTGGGGTTACTTCAGCTTAGATGTCAGCGATAAAGTCATACTTCAACATTAAAAAGGTTTCAACAATTTAAATACTCTCGGATTTCAATTGTCTGAGAAGTTATAACGTCGCTATCCCATCTTGGTTTTGGTATTTAGAAGACTTAGGTAACAATTCCAATGGAATATGGCAACGGCACGATGATGCATTAACTATATAACAATCCCATGTTGAACTGGCATTCAACAGGTCTATACCACGACCATCACCATTGCTGCAGTATAGTATTAGTATTTATGAATCCACTTGTATTTTAGCGATGCAAGTGAATAATCAGAAAGTGTATGGATAGCTCTGCACAGTAGAGGTATTACTCCGACATTTACAGATTAGTTTCTCATCATATTTATGCTATTTCCTCCATATTCATGATATTGAAACTATTAATTACATTATGCTAGATAACAATTTCCCAAGGTTTTCATAGACATCTAGTATATAGTTTTAATGTCTGGCGTGTGAGATTTGATACCTACACGTGATCAAGGAACGGAACATTTGAGATACTAGTACTTGCGAATTCTGGATTATGGTTTTACCTTGGCTGGATTAACCATAGATTTGACGACAGTTTTTGTGCGGCTGTATTCATTGTGTAGTTTGATTATTACTTGCTTGAGGACTCTGAGATTGGGCAGATAGCACCGTGGTATTGAGGGTTACGCGTGACTCGGGTTTCATGCGGGCGCTGTATGGCAGTAAGGCGCCCTGTATAGTGTGTCTGTGGTATGATGACTGGCTTATAATAATGACGTTCTGCTTCCATGACCATCTGGATTTCTATATTAAAACTATGCACTTAGAACCGATCGTACCTATCGCGAAATTGTCACTTTTACGCGCATGCCGTTTTTTCGATTGGACAAAACGTTGACAATATTCCCGAGCTCAGCCACCCTATATCCAAGCGGGAGGTTTCTGGGGGTAGCCGTAATTGTTATTTTATCACGTTTCCTTATCTTTTCTTCACTTCCCTTGCTATTATTTTACAATGGTTATCAGTATTTTTCTCGGGACGAGCCCAAACGTCCCCCCTAATGATCGAACGGCGCGTTTTTTCCCTAAATGCAACATGCCTAGCGGGTGTTCAGTGTTTTTGTCAATCCGTGAAAAGGTAGCCCTGCTAATAGAGCCTCCCCTGTGGTCTGGCATTGAAGCCTCCTTATTAGCTAAACCAATTACCCCGTGAAAAGCCATTGTGCGCGAGAGACGGATTGTCGAAGGGTCTGCCGCCCACAGGCAAACGGCGGCTTGGACACCGAGAGCTCGACGTTTGCCTTTTTCAGTGAAGCCACACTCGCTGTTCCTGCTGAGGCCTTTAACAAATACCCACGTGTCACGTTGTCACGCTTTGCACTTGTATGACAAAATATGCACATGTCACGTTGTCACGCTTTGCACTTGTGTGACAAAATATGCACATGTCACGTTGTCACGCTTTGCACTTGGCTGACAAAATATGCACATATCACGTTGTCACGCTTTGCACTTGTATGACAAAATATGCACATGCCACAATGTCACGGGTTGCACTTTTATGACAATATACGCGTACGCTACGTTGTCACGGGTTGCACTTGTATGACAAAACATGAACGTATCACAACGGTCACAACCACGCACTTGCACGTGACAAAATGTGCATATCTTCTGTACATGACAATGTCACGGTCGCACTTTACGTCACAATCTACCCATGTCACGGTTTCTCTTGTATGTGATACAATAAGCACGCGTAATATTCACAATTGTACGTGACAGTATATATATACATACCGACTATCAGGGTACGGTGTTCTCAGAGAGACTCAGCTACGACATATAGCGTTGTCCTGATTTGATTTCATTCGATTTAATTCAACTGGGATTCGCACTGAAAATAAATTACGTATAGAGTTAGTATTCGATATTGTGATAGTGCTCAGGTAAAGTCGACGCATGCGGTAAATACCAGTGTTTTGACATTGCTATCATGAATTACATTGGGGTCACGAATTACTATAGTTTCTTTCAATATGGCGGCGTCTTTTCTGAAAGGAAACTTCTGGGAAATAGTATTGTATTTCTTGGTTGAATTAAAGCAAATAAGAGAAGAAATACACAAAATATCATTAAATATTTTTAACATATTTTATACATGTTCTTACAATTTGAGGCGTTTTAAAAATATGTTTTTAGTTAAAATATTGAGATCTCGTAATAGTTTAAATAATAGTATGGAGAATGATAATAGTTGAAATATCGATACTGTAGTATTTATTTTTGTTGGAAAACAGATTATTATCGTTGAATATAAATGCATGTATTGTATATAGACATTATAGTAATGGAAATCTTAAGATAATATATTAATTAAACACAGACTCTTGATCATCCAGTTGTATCCGTATTTAAATTGTGAATTAGAGGAATAAATATCCGTCAGTTCACAATGCTGAAGTAATATCCTGAATTGAATTTGCTTTTCCTATTTTCCATGTGGCCGAGCATCAGTGGACGAGGTAATCTGGTGTACGGCATCGTGATGGATATCACCGGGAACATAGCAAAACGTGGGCCTTATAGGAGGAGTTGCTGGCCGAGTGTAGTAGATATACGTGGCCGAGTGTAGTAGATAGAAGGAAGGGTTGCTTTGAATATTCTCAAGGGGTCGCGTTTTTCAGTGTAGTAGTATCATGTTAGCAGTATAGAGTATATATTATGACAGTATAGAGTATTGACAGTATATATTATGACAGTATATATTATGACAGTATAGAGTATGACAGTATATAATATGACAGTATATAATATGACAGTATAGAGTATGACAGTATAGCGTATGACAGTATAGAGTATGAAGTATATATTATGACAGTGTAGAGTATGACAGTATGGAATATGACAGTATAGAGTATGACAGTATCGAATATGACAGTATAGAGTATGACAGTATAGAGTATGACAGTATCACAGTATCTGCACCACATGTACCCATGTCTGCGATGACATCGTTTTAAATACAGTTATCTTTTTGACAAATGTAATCAAGTTTCCAGCATCCAATGGAAATAACTATACATGTAATATATGCACAATATTTCCACAAAATGCTGTCGCGATAAAATATTGCTTTCAATGTTCTATTTTTCATTGAGAGATAAACAACATTATTTATGGTTTTATTTCCGCAGATTAAAAACAAATATTCTTTATTTTTAGCACGATCGCCAAAACTAAGATTTCGTGAGAATGGATTCCAGATTATGAGAATATTTGAATTTAATACGCCTGCTTCTGACAGTTGTAAGAGTTGAACTGATTGGCGAATCTCTGAAGCACCAGGGCAGATCCATTAACGTGGTCCCGTAGCAGATCCACCTTGCAGAGCTGCACCGAAACCTGTCCAAACCAATCCTCCACAAAAGCACCGGATAATTCTCTCTCAGAACTTCCCTCTCTCGCAGAGTCCTATCCTGCTAATTTCATTTTGTTTCTGTCAATACGCAAACACTGCTGGCATATTGCCGCCCCATTCCGGCCCGTGATAATAATTAATCTTGCTGTGGTGGAGAGGGAGAGAGAGAGCAATACATAATACTGTCGAACATCATCCTAATTTGATATAGTTTCCATTACCTCGGTGGCTTCTTCCCCTTTGTTTCGGGGAGGATAATGAGAATTATATTCTCTGGATGAGAATCAATGGAGAATGGCATCTGGCCGTCCCATGAGAATATTCTCCCGCGTGATCTGTCACGCTCGCGCGATCAGACATTGCACGTGCCCCGTGACGTCACGCGCGTGCGCCGAGTCAATAAGTTGCTCCAGAAGTGGCATCTATATTTGCCCACAACTTGAGTTAAACAGTGCCATAATTCAACGTAATTCAACGTCATAATTCAACGTCCGTGTACTTAACGGGCGATTGAAATCCTAAGTTTGGGTTGAGCGTCAAAGTGTTCTAAAATCGTCCAGGAAACTTGAATTAAACCGGGTTTTACAACCCCGGCTAAATTGTTTTACAACTTCCAGGAATATTACGTGCATCCTTCTCCAGTAATGAATATGTCAGCTAATGGGCAAGTTGTGTAGCTCCTAACCAGCTCAAGGAGCCCTTGTCACAGTCAGTGTCTGCCGTCATGAACACGCCAAACATCTTCCCAGCAGAAATAAGCTTCTTCTTGCTACGAGTTTTAATCTAAACCATGCTCGTACTAGCAACTACCTTTCGCAGATCAGATCTTTGTTGGTTCCTGACTGTCCGTAGTTGGGAATTGTTTCCGACAGTTTAGATTAATAAGTATCTATTCCGGATGTAACCGACTGAGGCTGCAGCTAGGCATTGTGGGATGTGCTTCAAATTCTGGTTCTAGTAGAAGAAGTCTAAAGCACGTCAGAGTCTATTATTTATGATTGTTCTACGTAATTAGAATACCGTTGTATTTTCTGGCTTTATTTTTATGTTCGGGTTTGGAATTGTCAGGAGGCTTCTAGAAAATATTTCCGACTCGGATTTCATTATGTCAATTCGACCTAGAAGGTTAAACAATATCTGTCGTCCATGGAGGACTTGGTTCTGTGTTATTATTGTATGTTTTGTTTCTATACTGCAGGGGCCGTGTTCTTAAAAGGGCTTAAGTCAGTTTTTGAAGCCCAAATATATAGCAAAAACTGACTATGACTTGCGCTTTCAGAGAAAACAA
>JAUTBR010199522.1:0-14348 GCA_032361205.1 Pseudorimula midatlantica | reverse complement strand
AATGAGGGGGTCATTCTCCATAGGCCCAATGTTAAAGGTGGTAAAATCTGTGATTTTCAGGGGGGTCACACAGATACATTTAACATTGCAGATTTTCAAATGACCCCCGGACCTCCTATTAAATCGAACACTGCATTACCTGGGACTTGGGATCTGTTTCACAGAAGAATCTTAGTACCATGAGTCTTTATGCCTACACATTCATATGGAGTTAGGATTCTCATAGCAAGTTACAATGATTCTGTGGAATAGAACCCAGCTGAAGAAAATATTCAATGAGAGAAAGGTCATCATTGTTAGATGACCAAACCTACCTGTCACTAGAGCCCAGTGTGCTTTGTGGCCTTTCTTCAAGCAGGGATAGTGGTTCTTATCAGCATCATATCTTGCAAGGTCAAGGTCAATGTCCCCATGACCAAATTGTACATATTTTTCAAGATTATTTTGCTCGTTTCACAGATAGTCAGTTTGACGCAGGCGGAAACGTAGAACGCCTGGCCCTGACATTACGAAACTTAGTTATGATTTAATTCTCAATTTGAAGTTTTGTTCACAAATCTCACATAAAATTTGAGCTTGAGTATGAAATCGTACTCAGAACGTTTTGTAATCTCGGAGCCAGTAGCATTGGTATTGATCAGCTGCTGTGGTATTGATAAACCAATGATAATGCATTGATAAACCACTGATAATGCACTGATAATGATAGGACATGATGACTGTAAGCATCAAAGATAACTATGACAGTATATATGAAAAACCAAGGATATGATACAATGGTACAGACAAAGCATCCTATTGCGATCATATATTTTATGTGTATGTCTGCAGCAGTCATGTGAGGTCAACGTCGCTGCGACGATTCAGCAGTCGCGTGACATGGTCGTCAAGGATACGGCACCAGTAATAGCGAGCCTCGCAGCAGCCTCCACACGACCGCACATCTCCCCTCCGTCATCTCCAGCTGCTCCGCGCTGCATCCCAGCATCTCCCTGGCCAACTGCATCATCCAATCAGCTGCAAGATGAGGAAAGATTGTGTGCGAGTGAGAGGTCGGGACATCAGATATCTACTAGTAGTGGTAGTCCTTGTTAACCAGGGATCGAAATTAACACTAGTCCTCTAGTCCGGGCCATTTCTCCCAATGCTAAAGGTATCCTAAGGACTAGTGAAATTCATAACATTTGTTATTTGTATCTCTATTCGGGCTAGTAAATTTTAAAGTTAGTTTCGATCGCTGTGTTAACCCTCCGTGTTGGATTAGGTACAGACACGGTTTCTCCAGGTGCTTCCAGAGGGTTAAGATATTGTTATTTACTTCTAAATGTCTTGTTTTTAAACATTACAAAAATAAATCATAGACAATTAAATACTTATAAATATAAGTTACCAGAAACTACAGATTGAAATTAATTTTATACAAGCTCCCGACAGTATTATTTATTTATATTATTTCACATTACCTTTCCCTCGAAGTCTATTTTATTAGCAACACAGATACAAGAATGAATGAATGTTTTACGTCACAGTGGGAATATTTCACTTGTATAGGCGATGACGGATATAAGAGAATGCCGACTTACCTGAGAAGAGTTCCCCTTGGCGAGAATACTTCTTGGAGACTCCTCTCTGTAGCACCTCCTCAGCCGTGACATCCGGCTTGTTCAACAATGGAGCCGCCATTGCCAGTGCAACCATCCCACACCTTTATAATTATGATAATAATAATACAAATTAATAATAGTAATCATAGAGTATGTAATAACAAAGGTGCATTTATGTCGCACACACACACACACACATACACACACAAATAAATAAAATAAGAAAATATTTTTGCATGCTAATCAAAATAAATGCGATTTCAAACATTCACAAATATACCGGATGGTAAAGTACAGATATTTTATGAAAGCTTCCTTCACCTACTTACAGTGGGCCTTTCTGAAGTACAGGCAGCACTGGGCGATAGAAGGAGAGATAGCACTGGCCCTCCAGATACTTGGTGATTCTACAAAGAACAGCAATAATGATAAACAGAACTGTTGATTACATAATGCAATCTACTATTTTTGTCTGGGTTAATGTGTGATGCAATGTATTTTATGTATGCTTCAGTCCATGAATTAGACAATTCATCGAAGCATCATATAATATATAATCCTGACAAAACAGGCCTGGGTATCGTTTCTCAAAGCCCTCTTAACCCCTAAGGGACCATAGCACTCTCTTAGCCGATAAGCTAATACATTGCTAAGAGAGTGCTATTTTCCCTTAGCGACTAAGAGAGCTTTGAGAAACGATACCCTGAATATTAATTTGGATTTCAGTGTTATTATAAGTATTATATTACTATTAGATTCACTAGTCGTCATTTCATGTAGTGTGTACCCTGCTGAAGGCAACTTAACTTGCCCGATCACATGCAGAAATAGAACACTTTGATTTTATTCAGCAGGGAGAAGGTTAATCTACAGCTTATATAAAAAGAAAATTATAAAAAAATCACCAATCCTTGGGTGACATTTCTAGAACGTCTAAGCTTGTGGACAGTGAGTGATGGTATAGCTGCTGCTAGTGTAATAACTTCTTGGATACAAGGCGAACATCTACATACGTGTTTGGATGGTTAACAAAGTCATGGTACGCCTGTCTCCCCAGATCCTCTGGCTTGGGGGCGACATAGTCCTGGCAGACAATGGACCCAGGTTCCATGGTCTCTGCTGGTGATGTCATCGGAGGCGGTAGTGGTGGTGGCGGTGGTGGAGGTGGTAGTGTGGTCAGTGGGGTCGGTGGATCATCACAGTCTTTCATACTCATGGGTGTGGCTCAGCCATTAGACTGAAATTTAAAGCAGTACATACCAGAATATTAAAGTGATTCACACAGAATTTTATTTGTTTATAGACAAAACAATACTGATATATGCCTAAAGAAGTGGTGATTTTACACCATAAACAGTGATTACATTTCTTCCCAAATAAACCGTTATCGATAAATCGACTCCTTTTCCTGGTTCTCAAAGAGTGTTTATTAACATGACTGGGTATACAGGATGTTGTTATCAGTTATGTATTTGCATATCAATTTGGTCCAGAGTTCATGGGAAATGTTTTTCTTGCACCACTGGATTGGAACTCATTGGACCGCATGCAGAGTTCTATATTTCTTATGTCATAATCATATTTTGTTGTCCTGCAGTTCTGTTGGTTCATACAGTTGTCCTACTCCCAGGTTCACCCAAGACTTAAAAATTTGGTAGTACCGGTAAAATCTATTTTATAAAAGAAAATTAATTACAAGAAAATTTACACTCACCATGATCAAGTAATTTTTCATGTGCATCATTTTAATTTATCCTTCTATAATACAAGATGAAGAGATCATTTTCCTGAAGAGATGATCAAATACTTTGTGCTCCAGGGTGAACAAATGTACTGTTTAGTTACAGCATAGCTCGAGATTCCTCTAGCCTTCCCTACTTTACTTTGGTCAGGGCGGCATATTCGTATAAAAAGTCTCTTATGGTCAGCAGGGAAAGGGAAGACTCTCGGGCAATGTTACAGCATAGCTAGGGAAGAATCTCGGGTAATGTTACAGCATAGCTATTAGCTGCATAAAATATTAATAATCATAGCATACCAATTACATACTTACTACTTGCACTCAGTTTGCAGAGATATGGTAGGGCAGTACCATTCAGAGTTTCCATGTCAATGTGATAGACCACAGTACTCTACAACAATACCATTATTTTGCACAGTGTGTTACTGTATCTTGTATACAGATATACTACTACTAGTGATTGGATCCAGATGGGGCCCTGACAAGGTGGGTAAAGGTTAATTCCTGAAAGCATATTCCTGCTGGATGTGTCATATTGGTGCCATGTGAAGCAGGAGGAATAGAACTGTGCCATACACATCACATGCTGAGAGAATATAGGATTACTGTGCTGGAACTATTTATTAGGCCAAATAAACAAATAAAAAACATGTTTCAAGCAATATATACATGTGCAGACAAAGCCAATGTACATTATTTCATACTTTCAGGTAAAATACGTTTGACAAATCGTGATTCATGTTGGTAGTGAAATGAGATTTACGGTGATTAAAATCAGATCTTGTTTCACTAGTGACTACTAAAAGAATACCATGGTTTGTTGAAATATTTGTAATTGTCTACACAAGTGTATTGGGTAGAAAGTTACATTTTCTTTATACATCATCATCACTGGACTGGTTTTCAATATTTTCATATTTTATGTAATTTTTGTATATTAGACTACCGTATATATAGCAATAAAAAATATGAAAATATTGAATACGAGTGCAGAGATCGAAATTAACTTAAAAACTTACTAGCCCGAATAGTGATACAAATAACAAATGTTATGAATTTCTACTAGTCCTTAGGATACCTTTAGCATTGGGAGAAATGGCCCGGGCTAGAGGACTAGTGTTAATTTCGATGCCTGCCAGTGGGATATGCAGAAAATGGTTACAGTACCGGTACCTGAAACAATATCTTTTTAATATTTGGCCTTGCACAAAACACATGTACTTTGGCTGCTGAGAGTAGATAGCTACAAGTATTTTGTACTAGAAAAACCCATTCATTATCACTGCCATCAGCAAGTACGCAGGTGTACAGTGTTATAAAGACCCATTAACTGTCATCAACATAATAGGAAAAAACAGTCCGATATGATTACAGAGATTAGAAGCAGATACATATGAATGAAAAAATAGCAAACAAATGAATATTTGCATGGTTATATCTAGTGACTCAGGAATCGGGGAAACCACTTTGCAAGATACAATTATTTTAAGAATGTTTGTCAAGAGGTATTGATTAACAAGAAATAACAACAACAATAATAAGCTATTATTATTATTATTATTATTACTAAATGATTATCTTGATGATGGGTGATGATGATGAGAATTAACGAAGTAGTTTAAATTAGTATTTGGGAGAAATGTAGCATTCTTTCTAATATTAAATATAAGTGTTTCATGGGAAATCTTTCATTATAATTTAGCCTGCGAAATTAGTTTACATTATGTACTTGAGATATTATTTACATTGTAAAAAACAAACAACCATATTATGTATGTATCCCTCTGATACCTAGTTTTCAGACGACCTATGTTTTCGGACGGCCATTAAGTGTGCTCCTATTCTAATGTTAATGGTATTTGTACAATAGTTAGACATGTACATTCCGATTCCCTTTGGTAATGGCACAAAACTAGTATCTCACTGAATAGCTTAGCTGAACGAGAATCAAATCAACCATATGTGATATGTGAGATGTTGCTGCCGTTATCTCCCAGCTGTGGAATATGAGGAATGATGTCTCAAAATGCCGTTCGTCGTGTTATAACGAGGGAGTGATGAATGAATGTCAGTACCTTTGACAGTTTGTGGAACCTACCCTAACATACATACATACAATGGACTCACCGCTCACGTGCAATCGCCTCACATCCCTACACGTGCATCTCGCTTTCACGTCTGCACGTGCCCTTCTCGCGCTCGATCGATCACTTCCAAACAACACGGAAATCGTCTGCTCGCCAGCGCCCTCTACCGGCCAAGAGCTTACTGCTAAGCGCAAGGCTCGCTGGGGCATTGGAGCAAAATATCCGTTAGCGGATACCTGGTTAATGTACGCAGTGGGTGGATAGAAGAACACTTTCAGACTTAGACCAATTCCAGGAATACCTGAACAGTTAGTCTATCTAATTAAGTTACATCAGGCGTTGAAAAATCAGATGCAGTTGGTAGTCTTTCCTAAACTCTTTTCAACATGTTCCCTAGTAGAATAATACTGTTTGGGTGCAAATTCCATGTTTGTAATCTGTTATAATTATGTACTTAGCAACCGCAGTATATTAAAAGACATTTTTTTTGTGTGTGTAGAGGGAACACCCTTGAGCTTTCGCTTGTAACTGATTATAGTATCAGCCTATGAGGAGATTAAAAACAAAGAAGACATTCTGACATAACCTGACAACACCTGCTACTCAATAATTAAGTACATTATTTTCAAGTATTCCCCGATGATTTGTCAACATTGAAATTTAAATTATTTAACACAAATTGTATTAATATTACCGTAATTCTCCTAATATTCGGTAATTAGTCATGTTGGCTGTTGGCCTAGAGCCTAAAACACTTTCTCTTTCCGATTTACAAGAAGCCTATATACTAAATGGGTCTATTAGCATATCTCAGGATTATATATAATTAGCGTACGAAGTGTTCTAACAAACCAAAGAACAAATATATATATAGAATTATAGTCTGCTGACAATTTCTAAGTGTGTTTTTGTGTGTGTATGTTCTGATTAAACATGTCCGCTTTAAAATGTATGTTCTGATCGTGATGTAGATTCATGTTCTGATGTTGTCGCTTCATGTTCTGATGTTGCCGCTTCACGTTCTGATGTTACCGCTTCATGTTCTGATGTTTCCGCATCAGTTGGCAGGACTTAGGTTTCTGTAACTTTCGTTGTCAGTCATCTCTGATCAGGTGAGACGTTAATAAAATATCTGCACGTTTAGAGAGAGAGAGAGAGAGAGAGAGAGAGAGAGAGAGAGAGAGAGAGAGTGTGTGTGTGTGTGTGTGTGTGTGTGTGTGTGTGTGTGTGTGTGTGTGTGTGTCTGTATGTCTGTATGTCTGTCTGTGTATACATAATGAATAGCTTGTAAGTTGTCTATATAGACATGCAGTAGAAAGCCTTAATGAGAATTCCATGATAGTGATGATTAGTCTATGCATCATTTGCTGTTCTACGTTGTTTTATATACAAGTTATATGTAGCCTAGCAGCCTACTATAAACATAACAAAAATTAAAGAATGATAGTGAAATCATGCAGGATGATGATTTAAAGGCCTACAACCGTACACATTGGTTACGATACACATGCGACTTTAAAATGGAATCATCATTCTCATGCATTATTTACGAATTAAAACCTTAGTTATTATATTTTTAAGAAAAATATCTTTCATTCTGAATTGAATTTAGAGCTGATATCAAGATTATTTCACTAGTGGACCCGATAATTTTTATGAAGCCTACAACACCAATATGCTAGCGTGTTGCAGCAAACATACACGCACATGTAGTACATACGATGCACTTTTGATTGCACTTTCTGTATAGTCTGCCGTAATAATTAATCTTGACAAAACATTCAATTTACGAAGAATGTCTGTTGGCATGAGATGCAAAGTTAATTCACCGCAGCAAAGGTATGACGATTTATTGCAAGGCAAGCTTTGTAATTACCAGTATATAACTAGCATGTTGCACTCGTCATTGCAAAGAAAACTGGCAGTCTCCAAGCTGAAAACGATGAATCACTCATTTCTTCAAGGAAATTTGCGCTGGCAAAGACATCGGAATGCACAAGGCCTGTCAAGGGGCGTGCCACTTTAAATATATTTGGTATATTGTCTTGAACGTCTATGCACATGTCTATATAGCTTATGTTAGTTGTGTATGACACACGCATCATTAGGCCTACTAAAACTTAAATTACGCAAGATCTTATATAGAAAGAACATACATACATTCTGTAGAACCCAACGTTCTGTATATAAGGGAACACTGGTTTAGGAACAACTGAATAACTTGAAATTAACATCTATATAAAACGTGAACACTTTGTCTTTATTTTAGTGCATTCGATTTCCAATAGAAATATACAATCAATGTAGTCAACAAATACCATGTATGCATGTTGGTCTACATGTTGCTAACCCTTTCTTGCCCAAAAGTCTTTCCCGCTTCGTTTGCATCAGTTAGCCAGTAGCCTACGCACGCAATTCCAAGAATGTCTCGCAAAGTTGGCAAAAACTAGGTAACTGTGGGTCTAATTGCAGCGATAAAATGTTGATATATAAACTAGGCTGATAAATCCGGTAATTATATATCTGCTGCCGATAATGCCCGATATCGACGGAGTAGAGGCGGAACGTGCCGGTTCATTTTGGCTATCTTTATCAGCTGTGGAGGGGTTAACTGGTTCCGTGATCTCGCCTGGGATATAGATCTTTGATAAGAAAATCTGTCCTGGTGTCTGATGAATGTTTGCTATGTTTCCAGCTCCTAAAGTTCTGATATCTGGTTGTTATTGGTAAAGTACATGTATGTTGTTAGATCGAAGAATGTAAGCCAAGTTCAAATGTACAAGCATGTATTCCAATGTACAAGCATGTATATTATGTATGCATGCGGGGGAATACTGGTATACGTACAGAATATAATATTAGAGATGTTTCGCAACATTAGAGAGGTTTCGTAACACTACGATTACCATTACGGATACGGTTAGGTCATCAGTTTGTACGTAGTATGTGATGTCAGAGATTCTCCCGACGTGTAGCTTCGCGTTTCTGGCCGTCCCAGGGAATCCAGATGGCCAGAAACGTGAAACTACATGTCGCGAAAACTCTCCAATATCGTACTGGAGACAGGTAACATGGAAGTGTGTGTGTGTGTGTGTGTGTGTGTGTGTGTGTGTGTGTGTGTATGTGTGTGTGTGTGTATGCGCGCGCGTGTGTGGTGATATGGGATTAATATGGCAACGGTGGAAGTAGTATACAGGTACACTTCTATAATATATAAATATTACTTACATCATATACACTGTAGTTCTTGTGCAATATGATATCTAGTACTATACTATTTGCCATGCAACTGCTTAATAAACTTCTATAATACATATATATAAATATTACTTACATAGTTCTTGTTTTACCGTTTCAGTTTCATGTGTATAAATTGAAGGCAACATAAGCGCTATCATGGCAACCATCAGTTATTCACGGCTTAACGAGTCGACTTTTGTCTGCGATACTTTTAATCGAATCACCGGAACAATTCTACGACTGTAGGATTGGAGGCTCACTGCAGGGTCTACATAACAGAATAGATAAAGCACACGTGGATATCACATTCTGACTACCGAATAAAAAAATAGGTCTCCACAGTACCGATACACATGCAATCTCAGCCAACCCTACAGGCATGTACTATGACCTTGGCGAAAGGGTATACAAATAAACGTTGTATTCTGTTCTGGAAACAAACAGAGTGCAACAGATCAAGGCTTTGATTAGTGTTGAAGTATGTGAAGGAAGAGAACACAAAGGTTTGACCTCGCTAGTGTCTGAAGCCGACGTGCGCTCGCCTGTGCTGACCTCTTGTATGCCTACTATCCAGAGATGATTTATATTGTCTCCTTGATGGATTCACAATGTCCACACACTCTCCAGAAGAACCGTTGTATTGGTAATGAAGACCACGTTAGGCAATTCCACGTGTCAAAATACGGCCATTCCAGAACACATGGCCTACGTTTATTTAGTGGTAATAATAATGCTATTGTTTTTACTTTCATCTAGTATAAGGTTTCCGATCTTCAATTTCATACTTGAAGTATGCAATCCAGTGGCAAAGAACCAACTATATGCTACTACATTGGTATGGTCGACACAGACGGCGAATGTTTTTCCCCCGTTAATCCTGTTTAGGAAGCAACGGGCCTGGGTATTGTTTCTGTCATATCTGTATACCGGTATGTCAATGGGATGTAATGGGGCAGTTGGGAGAGCTGTGGTCTCATACATAAGTGGATCATAGGAGAGCTTCGAGAAACCGATACCTTGGGTTTGAGGGTTTGCAAGTACACTTGCAATCAAAAACAGCCCCCCCCCCCTCTCTCTCTCTCTCTCTCACACACACATACACACACACACACGCACACACACACACACACACACACACACACACGTCCTTCCTCATTCACTATATCATGCAAGGAATAAAGAACACTGCAATTAAATTTAATTATTTTTAATGTTCATTGTTAGTCCTTGCTCAACTTATAATGCAAATCTAAACATTATGCCACAGTACAAGTTTAAAACATGAAATCGTACTGGACTATCGTCCACATAATGTCAACCAGTAGGCTATTTATAAGGGTTTTGTTACTGCTTGAAAAAAGATACGATAGACATTAGCAAAAATGCAAGGTGTCATTAAAAGAAATTCGAAATGAACTTGCCATCAAGGTGTTTGACGAAGACTACTAAAGATCTGTTTGAATTAACTTCAAAATCTTTTAAAACGTTATTTGTCTTTGATAAGAGACATTAAAGGCCAAACAGAGCATGACAACATTGATAAAAAATGATTCTTGAAGTAAACACAAACAAAAGTCCCTAACGAGATACTTGAACTGTGCCTATGGAAAGGAAATTACCAAAATAAATAATTTAGTTTTAATCTACAGCCAGAAAAACACCCCACGAAACTGGAGAATAATTTCAAACATGAAGAACTGGTGTAATATTTTAGATCAACAGATTATAAAAACAATTGCATACCTAGTTAATAACGAAACAACCGTGTTTGTACAATTATCTTTTCAATTTTGATATCTCCCATCGGTTATACATTTTCGAACAATAAAATTTACCAGGTGTAATTTGGAATTGCAGTATTTGTGGTATTATTTAGATTATTTGCAATAAATGGAATTACATAAATGGTACATGATTAATGCACTTTCAATTTAAATGTTTCGAAATTTGCGCAATAAAGAACACGTATATACATTACATTCTACTTACAAACTATATCCTTGTGACCAACCTTTGGTCAGTCAAACGAGGGAGAAATCTGGAAAAAAACACCTAAGGTTCTGAAGCTCACTTGGTATCACAATAAAAATATAAATTATGTGAAATACATTTTTGGTGCACTATCCTATAGCAATAATATTTTGTTCCAAGGATTTCTGGATAGGTACAACCAAAGAAGAAGTCCAGCTCGAGGCCTTCAGTGAACACAAATCTCTGGAGAATGTTCACAGACATCCCTAGAAACCGCTTTGAAAGTTTGCTTTTCCATTTATATATTACTAGTAGCTTGCATGCCAGTGCATCGAAATACCTTCAGGAAGGGCAACCTATATTGGTAGCAACAAAAATAATTTGACTACTAACAACTAACCCTCTCCATGCTGGAAGCGTGCACAGATGCCCTGAAGAGCAGTGCATGTGCCTAATTCAACAGGGAGATTGTTAATTTACATTCATTATTAAAGTTGTTCATTTAGGTACATTTATTATTAACTCTCTCCATGCTGTAGGCAACCGGAGATGCACTAAAGAGCAGTGCCTGTGATTACTGCAGCAGTGAGAGGGTTAAAGGTGCAACATGCATTTAAGTTTCATATTAACAGTACTTTCACTGCATTCTTTTTTTGTAAATATAGGAATAATACAGTTGACACCACACATAAAAACTCAATGTCCCTTTGGGCAAATTGAGGTACAATTTTGGTCTTGTCAGTCAGTCATTCTTAGTTTCTAGGAAGAATCTATCTCTAAATACAGATGGTTAGAATAAAACATAACGATATTGAATAATTCCAATAATGGAAATCCATTGGACAATCTTTTTTAAAAAGAAATAAAAAAATGTGAATTTGATGGATATTGATAGAGGAATAATAAAAATTGCAGTTGGGGCGATATGTTAAAGCTTCGATAGTTTGTTATTTGACAGCCAGATGAACACCCATCCATAACCTAGAACTAACAATTTGAGAAAAACACTGTCTCGTACCTGCTGTAATAATGTCACTGGTATATATACGAGGAAATTCACGGATATTTACGACATTGTTATAAAGATTACAAACACAGTGACGAAAACATTCGGCTGTTCCATCTATACATCATGCACATAATCTACACTGCATCATCCACATAATCATTTACACAAACTCTCTCTGGATAAACTGGGGCCCTGCACCACAGAACGATCATAACTTGCAACTCTCATAGCCACCATAGCCACCCGTGACAAGTAGAGTTACCTCCCCTTAAAATGACAACTTGGCTACAGACTGAATGAATCCAAACAATTCTGCGCGATTGAAAAGATTCTACCAGTCACTGTTGAAGCATTGAAGATCGACCTCAGTAAGCCAAGACTGTTGTGCTATGACCTTAGTAAGCCTAGATTGTTGTGCTATGACCTCAGTAAGGAAGGCCTGACTATTGTGCTATGATCTCAGTAAGCCAAGACTGTTGTGCTATGACCTCAGTAAGGCCTGACTATTGTGCTATGACCTCAGTAAGCCAAGACTGTTGTGCTATGACCTCAGTAAGCCAAGACTGTTGTGCTATGACCTCAGTATTGCGCTATGATCGTTGAGGAGCAGGACCCACTGTCCCAGACACTTCTGAGAACTCATTCTGAAATGTCAGCGACCACAGAACCAATGCATGGAATATGGAATACAACATGGCCACACAGTAAGTCACAAATGGATTCCACAGCGTCGCGACAAGCGAGCTACTCGTCTGCGGGATTTTCCTGCTCAACGTCCTCCCCATCCTCCGCCATCTGAACACGACGACTGATTTCCTCGTGCGTGTCGGCTTCCCGCGTGTCCATGGACTGCCCGTCGCCTTTGGACTGTCCCGCTTCCCCGCCCCCACTGATTTCCGTTGTCTTACTGTCACTGGTCGCACCTTTCGCACTTTGCGTAACTTTGTCGTCATTGTCGTCTTTCGTCGGTCTCGGATCGTCGTCTACATTTCTCTTTTTCTCGTCAGTCCTGTCCTTGCTCCTACTTCTGTCCCTCTCGGGACTGTTATGCTTTCTGTCCCTCCGCTCACTCCGTCTACGCTCACTATCCCTGCTCTTCCTATTCTCTTTCTCTCCGTCCCTATCTCTCCTCCTTTCTCTCTCTCTCCTCCTTTCACGACTCGTTTCTCTCCCAGACCGGTGTCTGCTTCTGCTTCTACTTCTACTTCTGGACTTCTTGCGACCTCTCTCTTTCGTCTCGCTCCTCTTTCGTTCTCGTTCATGCTCACCCTCTGATCGACTGTTCTTCCTGTCCCTATCAGACCTCCTCTCCCCATCCTTCGAAACACGCCTCTCCTTCCCATCTCCTGACCTCCTCCTATCCCTCGACCTACTTCTGTCCCTCGACTTACTCCTGCCCTTCTTATCCCTCGATTTACTTCTATTCTTCCCATCCCTTGACCTGCTTCTGCCCTTATCTCTCGACCTACTTCTGTCCCTTGACCTACTTCTGCCCTTCTTATCCCTTGACTTACTTCTATCCTTACCATCACTTGACCTACTTCTATCCTTCCCATCCCTAGACTTGTTGCCCTTCCCATCCCTTGACCTACTCCTCTCGTTCCCATCCCTTGACCTACTTCTGTCCTTGCCATCCCTTGACCCACTCCTCTCCTCATCCCTTGACCTACTCCTCTCCTTCCCATCCCTCGACCTACTTCTGTCCTTCCCATCTTTCTCTCCATCCTTACCGCGGCTCTTCTCCTTAACCTCCTCCCCAGCAGCCTCGTCCTCTCCCCCTTCCTCCATCTCCACCTCCTCCCCGCCCTTACCGCCGTTCACCACCTTCCCGCCGTCACCGTTCTCCACCACCTCCCCTTCCTCCGGCTCCTCAGCTGCGGCCTCCTTGGCCCCAGAGGACACCACCTGCCTGACGTCCCCATCGCCCGCGTCCCCACCGCCACCACGCTGCTGCTCCTCCAGAACCGGTTCGTTGTCCGGGATCTGGTCAAACCTGTCCTGGTCCTCGTCATCCTCATCTGGCTGCAGGTGCGCCCCCTGGGGCCGAGCCACCCGCACCCTCACCCTCCCCTTGACTCTTCCGCCCCCACCCCCGCCTCCATCCCCACCCTCGTCGGGCCCCTCCCCACCACCACCACTACCACTCTCGTGCCGCCCTCGCATCCTCTCCTCACGCTCTATTTCACGCCTCATCATGTCCTCTATCTCCTCTTCCAACTTTGCACGTCTGTCGCGAATCATTTCTGAAACAAATGAGGCTTTTTAGTCCGACAATAATATTATATTAAAAAAATAACTTAAAAAATTGTCATGCATGTGTGAAAGATTCCCGTTGTCACGTAAAACAATAATTCACTATCATTTTTAAAATAAATATTACTTGGAAAATCATTTTATGAACACTTAATTTTTCCATATGCTGCCCAACTTTCCCAAGAAGATATTTGGAATTATTTGTCACAAATTTTAAACATTGTTGAAAATTGTCATTCATCATGCTACCAACTGGCTGGAGATTTTTACTTACTCTCAACAACTATCTTGGATTCTTTCAGTCTGGCTTCTGTGGCAGCAATGTGCCCCTTTGGTAAATAGAAGATCTGAGGTTTGTTTTGGGTCGGGATGAAATTTTCCAACTTCTTAGTTTCCATGGCCCAATTGTCATGCTGAAATATTACACCAGTAGTTACTGCATC
>JAUTBR010199077.1:15932-26364 GCA_032361205.1 Pseudorimula midatlantica | reverse complement strand
CAAACTCAGAACTGTTGTGGCTTTGAAATCTGACAATATACTCACTGCACTAACTTCTTGAACAGTATCATATTACCACACATACGTAATGTAAAAAAAATTATAATTACAAAACTTTTATATTTTGTTTGAATATTCTTTTCTTTTCTTTACATTTTGCAAGAAATTATCAAATACATTATACAGTACCAATATTAGTCACTTACCTAACAAAAGCATAACCTTTATCTTTAAACACCCTGATTTCTTGTATAGTACCATATGGACTGAATGTTTTCTTCATTAATTCCTCTGAAAATGCAAAAGAAAAACATTATACAAATAGTCAATTTCATTATTAAATACATCACACAATTAGCAGACATATTGTATGAAGTAATAGTTTCCCCTTTGATCTTGCTTACTGAAAGAGATCAAACCAAAGAAAGTCACTGCATGGAGAAAAGTTAACGAATAACCTACACTTAGTTGAACTTGTATTTGATCGGCGTGTATAATGAAACTAAAACGACCCTTACACATCTTCTCTGTGCAACAACACAATTACATTTCGCGCAGTTAACTCGACATGCATATCGAAAACAGACAATTTTACCAAATGCACTTTGAAGCTCTCCACAATGACAGCGAAAGCATTTACGAATTGACGCGGCAAAATGTCTGTAAACCGGTGGACAAATGAAATGTTTCTCCCTAAGTAGAGTATTATTTTCCTACTGTCGTAGAACGTGTGTGCCTGTACGTTGGGCAACTGGAACCGTACGTCGAAGTGTCCCATTTCCCACTTACGACCCTGCACCGGAATTCCTCGGAGATCTCGTGAACGTAGGCGGTACGATCGATCCAACGCCAAGGAGGAATGTAATGTCCAGGATGCCATGAACTTGGCACCAAGCAAATGGGCTATTATTATGATTTATGACATTCGGAGGAGATAGAAGCAAACATTTAGAGACGTTTTATCACCAGCGATTCTAGGCAATATGGAAGGATAACAAATATTGAATGTTCTTAACCTGAGCTCGTTGGCTCTTTTAAGTATCTCAATTGCCGACTTTCATAAGTGTCTGCATACAAATCTTTTGTTGTGTGTGTGAATTGATAATGTACCACTATACCGCCAAATGATGCTGTGCATTTGGCAACATTGAGATGAATGACTATGTATAATGTACTTGTTTTACCATTGGCTATACCACTTTGGAATACCATACAATTTTAACTGGCTTTAAGTATAATGTAATAGACACTGACCATGCCACTGAAACTTTTAAATGGATCTATGTATGATGTACATGTTAGACCATTCGCTATACCAAAGTAAAATGTTGTGTCCATGGTAATTTTAGAACTGATTGTATGTACAATTAGAGTCAAAATAGTGCAGCAGCATAGTGTGCAATAGCCATCTTCCCACTGGTCGTATGTATGTATATAATGTACCTCAGGTATAGTTGCCACGGTTTCTTTCTTAAAAGTAGGTGTACTATACTATTTTGTGTGTGTGTGTGTGTGTGTGTGTGTGTGTGTGTGTGTGTGTGTGTGTGGGACTATTACCTGTTAGACCGTTGGCTATACCACCGCAGTATACTGTGCAGTTGGTGGCGCTGGACTGGTTGTAAACTTCATCGTATGACAGAGGCTTTACATCTGAAAACATAAATAAAATATTATACAAATTGAATGCATGCAACTGTGAATTGATTGATTGGTTGATTTGATTGATTGACTGATAGAATTGATCGATTGCTTAACGCTGCTGTACGAAATGTTCACCCATATGTGACAATCACGCAATCAACGAAAACTGGAAACCAAAACCAAAACAGTACTTAGAAGAAACATTTGTTTTAGGTCTTTCTGTTTGCCCAAGTACAGCTATATCCAGAAAAACAAATATGCCATATTTGAAGTTAGACAATTGTTATTGCACAAGTGAAATATTACAAGTCGGCTAGCAGCTGGTCGACTGGTTTTCATTCCTGAAACATGTTTTCTTTGGTCCTTATTGAAGTTTGTTTTTGTTTATCAATACATGAAGTATTTACTGAGATAATCTACAAAATGCATTTCATGTCAAACCACAACATCAATACAAACTCAGGTTCCTTATACAAATGAAATCTACAGCTTACAACAACAGACTTTCTGTCTATGCCTTCATTAATGCCAAAAAAAATAATATATATTACCATAAATCAATTAAATTAATAAATCCATTAAACGAATGTATCAACAAGGAAAATAATCACTAATTCACAGAGTATCGACCACTGGGTTCTGTATACATCTCTCTAAGTGAATTCCCGACTAAAGTACCGAGCACGGGCCGTCGAGAATAAGAGGAAATCGAAACGAGGTTAATCAAGACGATTTGAACGTGTAATTAACATGACAGCGGCGGCCATCTTGCCACGGGAGGTCACAAGGGAGGTAAGTCTGGAGATGGGTGGCACAAAGCCAGTGATTGCCAGGCAGTTAAGGACGACGCTTTGTTCTGCTATCACCTCCAAGACCTCGTCTTGACTTCTGACCAAGCTTCCCCCTTTCCTACTCAGGCAATCCAGGCCAAGATGGCCTCCGTCGGTCAAGACTGGTCGTGATGGGTCACACGTGGCTCGGGATGCATTAACCCCCTTTTCCTGTCTGGCTTCCGAGAAGCTTCCCCACGACGACATATGATAGCTGCGACGCCGAATAATACATACCCGATGAGCCATCAGTCTGCGTCATTAATCGCCATAAAAACGCGATTATGTTAAACGCTCTCAAATGAACATGCTAATACGGGACTATCAAACAGACTGGGTCGGAATCCGACAAATTTCGACAAGATTAAAGCAAAGGGTGAGAACTCTGTTTTATGTTTCAAACAGGAATAAATAGGCTTCATCAAATTTTATGCCGCCTTGCCGAAACTGTCTAACGCTATTTGTCAGGATTTAATGATATCTCCTTGAGGTGAAGGGCTTTCAGGATTGACAGACTAACAACGAGGATCCTTGTTGAATTTGAATACCGTTTCCAGTTAATAAATAGATTTCAACAGCAGCAGATGTTCTAAACGTAGTGATATATTGTTGTACATAAGTTTCTGCGTTTTGTATTACAGACGTTGCCCATGGGTGAAATATTCCTGCAGGCATGTAAAACAATAAATCAATCAATCAATCAAAAATCATATACTATTAACATTTTGCTAGGGATCACTTTTAAGGTTGGTATTATATATTATGTTATGGGGTCATTGAATACATTTTTTCGCTACAAAAATGGTACGATTCTTAGTAAATATTGAGTAGTATATTACAATGGTTGTAACTTGTAAGGCTTGCAGAATACCATAACAACGTTTTATATATTTCAAGATTTAAAACTAAGAAAGAACAAGATGCATTTGTCACAGAAAAAAATACACTTTTAAACCTCGTATAGACGATGTTACAAAGTACACCTAACAACATCCCCACAACCAAATCTTATTCAAACGAGTTCAGTATCTCGTGCTATCCTTGCAAACTTTCGTACAAGTCTCTTTAATATCAATCATTTCTTCATCACAGTCTTCTATTCTAGTCCTGCGTTACATTTCCATAATTAGACATCAATTACTTGATCCGGATTTGGTTCCGTCGGATAATACAGTGATACGTGTGGAAATGATGCACATGCTACAACTGCAAAAATTGACCGATTTTAATAAATGATATATAAATGACACAAACGATGGAACTCCAAAACAGGCTGGAATAAGCTTAAAGAGAAAAAGCACAGATCTTGAAATTGTTGTTGCCTTCCAATTATAGAAACGGTTCCATAAAAATGGACATTCACACATTTTCATACAGTTAGCTGTAGAGCGATGCGATATGCATGATTCAGAAAGCTGAAGACAGATTTTGTGCAAAAAAATTAATTTCTTCAGATTTGACAATTTAAAAAAATAGAAAGTTTTTTCTTCCATAGGTTTTTCTTGTAATGTAGAAAATTGATTAGAAATCTCACCTGAAGACCACCGGTTTTCTTTCTGACTGGGAGCGGGTGGTTTCCGTGTTGCCCAATTCGTCCTGATTGGTCGTGACCCGAGCCATTGCCCGTTCATATTAGCAATTGCATTTTCGGCATCCTATTTTGGAAAAGAAAAGAAGAAAAAACATTAAGAACTTTTACGCCAGACTACTATCTTCATTGCAATAAACGGCTTTTAAAATAAATACAAAAAAACTAAATACGACATGGAACAATTTTTAATCAGAAAAATCACTCTAAAATAATGTATGGACACAACTAAGTCAAGTTAAATGTAATTCATTAGTGACATTTATGTAAAGTGCTTGTTCTAGTAATGCCCACAAGCTCCAACACATGGAATATATTCATTGGCACTTGTGTCCGGGGCCATGCCAAGAACCTAATGCTCTCACCATCACCAAATCAATACCAGTCCCGAAAACAATAATGAACTCATTTCTTTTTTCCCTGACTTTAATTTACACAGAATGGCAATGCAACCATAGGCCCGACATCATCAGTGGTACTTGGAATGCATGGAATCTTAAAAAAAAAATGGGGACACCAAAAAAATAAACGTAAAAAAACACACAACCGGTTCCCCCTTTAAATTGCAATGGGTATCGATTTGCGAAATTTTCCCACGGGCTCTGTACTGTCTTTTGTGGAGCTCAAAGACTTTCAAGAGCAGACGTAGAGATGCGAAGCAATTCTACGAACCACGGGGAGTCCTGACATGCAGGAGACATGGTTCTGTCTCCCGACACCTAGTCCGCCCCACCCCCCAAAAAACCACTGGAGAGTTTATCAATGCGTAACTCTCTCGATCCACCTTTCAAACTTTTCAACAACATGACACCAGCCATTCCTGCAAATGTTGTCCTCTGGAAAACGCTTGTGGCTCGTTTCTTCATGAAAGCCGAGCCGATACAGATACGGGGGACCCCAGCATATATAATAACATGGATATGATTCTTCAAATGAAGGGCCTTTGAAGGGCTTCTGAACAAAGTTTATCGTCTTCCTTCTTGTCATGTCCTGAAGGCTTGCTATTGTTCATCTGGGCAATTTGTTTCTGATTTTTAAAAAACCAAATCCTTCAAGATCAAATTTTGCTTCTGGTATCTTTCAGTTTTGAAAACTTCCATTTAATTTCAAGTACACAGATTACACGGAACTGCACAACAAAGGGAAGTAATCAGATTGTTTAAGTCACAGGATATTTCTTTCTCTTTCTCGACTGTGTTGGAAAATGGATTACTAGGCAATGATAAAAAAACACCTGAACAATGTCAAAATATTCGATGGCAAACAAATTACATTGAGAATTGCTTCCATCATTAACCTTTTACCTTCTGGAGTCAATTGCAGTTGCCCAATTTAGGAATTATTGTAATTTGTAACCCAGCTAACATAGATCGATAAAACAGATCATGGCAAAACATTTTTTCCCCCGAAAACTCACAAAGCAAAGCCCATCGCATACACATTGCATCAGGTCAATCTATTCGAGACCAAAAGCTATAATGCTTCAGAGGACTTTGAACCCAACACCCACGAGACCTTGTAGCATGGAATATACTGCACCTAGAATTAGCACTCATGGAAACACATAGGAAAGGTATTTACTTACACGAACCAATGGTATTTACTTACACGAAAGTGCAAAGAGGTTTAACAACATGTGGCAAAAAATCCCCAAAGTTTATCGCCAATCTATTATCTGTATTGCATCACATGATTGCCAGAGGTGAGGTCCTTGACGATATTAATGTCAATGGCCCAAACCTACATGGATCTGATAATCGAGTAAATGTCACCGCATAGGAATTCTTACGCAAGAGGAATTCCACGTTTGAAAAGTATCTTGTCAACAAATGTATTCTGGAGCGGACTACTGCGGTATTTACAACGAGGCCATGATGACTCTTGTAGCCATCTCTAATACATGGGAATCGTGCAACTACAAGATCACTATGGTCTCATAGTGAATATGAGAGCTTCGAGAAACGATCCCCAGGTCAACAGAACAATGATAGCTAGCGCTACAAGAGTCGCAACTCCTACATCAGGTATACATGGAATGAAGGAATTAAGAGCTTTACGTCACAACAGGGATAGTTCACTCATACGCAGTGACTACATACGTGGAGTTACGACTCTCATAATGCTAGCATGTCATGCCATTACAATGCTATTGTCATGCAATAGTAACATGACAAGACAGGAAGTGGTCGGGCGTGTCAGAAAATAATCACAAAAGACTGCATACGACAAATCATGGGCATGGCAAACAAATTAATCCATAGAAACCCAATCCAATATCTATACAAACATACATCAAGACTGCTGTATCACCCATCAAAAATAATTAGTATCAATAAAATAGTAAACTTAATACCAAGTTCCCTCGCGATCTAGTCCAGGTTTCAAATACACTTATCCAGCAAACTGCCTTAGGATAAAAATAATCCCACATCCTATTAATTTCTAATTTTGCATTCCGAGATTCGGACTTATACATTTTTTATGCGTAACTGTTTTTCTCCCGGTGTATTTAAATCTAATCTCCCTAATTATTTGCAATATGGCGCCATGGTACGCTCTACACTGGGATCCATTACACTCGACCAAGCCTCTACACCTCCTCCAAATGGTTATCCGACCATTGTTGTCGCAGAGCGGTTATTTAATTTTCCACGTCACCGACCGTCCTGTGACAGCTTGCCATATTTGCTTCTCTCGCTCATTACCGAACCACAATTAAGCGCAATTACCAAATGTTTGAGTTAGCGGGGCTCCACCACACAGGCTGAAACGTTACTGTTGCCGTTCCGATTTCCCCGAGTGCACTCGGCGTTCTCATATTCCTGCATTCGATTCACAACATTGGCTAACCGTGTCATCCGCACGATGGAGCTTTCAGCCAATTCCATACCCAGTTTATTGTCAGGAATATAACCAGCATCTGTTTTTCTATTTACCGTTTAATGGGAGAACTAGGAAAGCAAATTTACATTAGTTTGCAGACAATGGTTTAATCATCAATGAACTCGCTCGTAGTCACCGCGGATATGCTGCTGCTCTATTACTTAACACTTAAATGGACGTAAAAAGTAAATTTGGCATTGTTACACATCAAAGCAGTTAATTGCATGAAAATAAAAGACTGAAAACGTCCGAATCTCACTTGATGAACACCATTAACCGGATGAAGTGCTGTAATACAACGGTTTCACAGTCACTATTTAACTTGTTAATTAACTCACAAATGCTTCTTCAAACATTTAAATGGATAAAAATTTTGGATGGTATTTAAACTTCACTGAATTGTTGGTTTACTTCGCAGCAGGGAATCTATCACCCATAAGCGACGAGTTAATACCTGGCAAATGGAGCAATGCTGAAGAAGAAAAGAAAAAAGAGGTAATGGCAAACTATGTTTTCAACTCTGATCTCGATTAAATGTAAGCGCACCATTTCGACCACAATAAAGAAGACATTTTCAAGTGATCTGTGCAGCAAATGGGCTTGAATACAGGACTGTGGCAGAACAGGAGACATACATTCAGTCCCAGGAAAGAGGTGAAATTACTACCTTGGTGAATATTTATTGACACCGCAGGGAACTAATTGCTGAATGATACACATCTCTTGGAAAGGGTCTACCAAGGGACAACGGAAAATGACACAATTCCTCGCGAATATCCAGCAATCGTCATGGTAACTGTCGGGATGAAACATCGCCATGTTTGGGGTCTGTCATTAAGCCACAATATTTGGGTCCTGCGTGGCATTACAATTGTCTGTTCTTTGCTTTGTTTGCTATGTTTCATGGCTCTCCGCTATCAAGCCAATCACTTCTGACACGGCATCACCATTTCAGCTCGTCATTCCCATTACAACTCGGGGTAGAAGGTGACACTACATTATACTGAAGGGTATATGGATAGCAACACTGATGTGCTCCCAACTAGAACATTTCGAAAACTGAAACAGGGTAAATTATTCTTCATCATCAATGCAGACAAATCAAAAGGCTTAAAGTGTTAATACATATTTTTTCCTTATCATTATCATATATTTTGTTTCAGTAAGGTCACTGCTCACAGACAACTAAACAAGCAAGTTGGACACGTTCAAAGCTTGAAGGAAGTTAAGAAATGTATTATTCAGATATATATTTTTTTAGAAGGAGAAAACATTTCAAGATGACAATTCTGACTTGATGCCTTGTGGGGAAAAAAACACACAAGACTTTTTAACCAAGTCATTTTACAAAACTGAAATTCCATTATCTCTGATAGAATTATGACTTCAAACAAAACAACATCGAGAGGTTGTTTTTACTTGTCATTCTGCACATGGTCCATGCGAAGACATCCATTAAATAATTGAAAACATAGAAGGAGGTCATGTATGCAAATTATCGTGTTTACTTTATCTTCCCAAGAGATCATTTCCCAGGAATTGCCGTTAGCAGACCTCAAACCAGAGTTGAATTGTATTGCTTGGTCAAAGGGTATAATTGACACTAATCGCTATATTTGTAAATTGACATTTGATAAATGCGAATCCCAGCTGATACATGGAATAATGAGCGTGTCCATTAACAGGAATTCTGGTAATTTCACCATCAACAATCATCAATTATCAATAATTTGGGGATTCTGCTAATCAAACATGAAACAAATAAATGATTCCTGTATTTAAAAAGCCTTCCATTTCTTGACACCAAGTTACAAATTTTGATCAAACTTCAATAAAACACAAGTTCCTGATATTTAATTCATCATTTTGACAGTTTAAATTGTCGATAAAAAAACTAAATGGCAATACGTTTTTTAAAGTAACGTTGACTTTCAGTTTCCAACATGCAAGATGATCTCGAACAACAGGATTTCATCCTTTTGATGGGGAAACATGCAACAGCTGTGCGACTAGAACTGGAAATTGACAGTGCAAGGGTTAATTAACTGGTAATGCCTTTCAGATGACAAGTCTATCCATTATTCTTTGGAATCCAAGAAGCTTCATCCTCCTGATGCAGAGGCAATACTGACAGGATTAGGCGCAGGCATGACAGGCCGTGGAACTCTTCTCTCGGAAATGATGACTCCTCATGCGCATTTGGGACCAAAAACTGCAAAACCGCCAATCTTAATTCGGCAACGACATGAAATAACGAAATTTGCAGGGAGAGAGGGGCGTTGCGACGGCTGTTAGTTTTGCGGTGAAACGACTACTGTATTACATACTCGCAGTACATTTGTTTCCTCGAGGCTCGTTTCCTGGCCCAGCCACGTGGCAATGGCATTTCATCATGCACAGTAAAGCACGTGTCGCTATTGTTTAAGTCTTCTCCTGGAAGAGGTGGAGACCCGGGGTCCATCACATGACTGTCATCACGAGATGATAAATGACCAAAGAAAATGAACATTGCGATGGAAAACAGAACTACATTTGTAATGTTCCATAATGTCTGATAAAGTCCCATGGGACAAAGTTATAGGTAAGGTTACTTAGAAAAAAAATGCTTTAAGCCTTCAAAACGGTAATGAATAGAAAATTGGTTAGAAATTTGACTCTCGAGTTAAATTCAGTTACAGCATGATAGTAGACGACATGAGAATTTATAAATTAAGAAAACTTTCTTAAAATAAAAAAATTTCATGTGAATAAAAGTCAAAACTATGCAATCTTTCAACAGTGTTAATATTGATCATGAAAGAATGGCAGAGAATGTTCACTTGGAGTGATATTAATAACAGTTAGTGGCTACCACTGTGTCTCTGTTAATAAAGGCCGCTCAAACCAAACAGTGGATCAATAAATAACCTTGAAGTTAAACCCTTATGCCAAGTCTTCAGGAAGCACTATCCTAAATACCAACTGGACTTCAATCTAAAAACTATTTACTAGTCTGATCGTCTCTGACCTCGGAAACAAGGTGAAGGGCCCGTAAATCTAAAACGATCCTCTAGTTACTATTTCGGGAGGTCTACACCAGTAAAACTAAATACAACTTTGCATGCTTCTTGAGATACCGACAGACAAGATTTGCATTCGGAATTTGCATGTCTGCTAAGCATGAAGGGGAGATGTGAACACCAATGAACTCTGTAAGTGGAGATGCGAAGACCAATGAACACTACAAGTAGAGATGTGAACACCAATGAACACAAGTGGAGATGAGAACACCAATGAACAATACAAGTGGAGATATGAACATCAACAAACACTACATGTGGAGATGTGAACACCAATTAACACTACAAGTGGAGATGTGAACACCAACGAAAGCTATGTGAAGATGTGAACACTCTATACCTCTATTATCTCTGCTATTGTCTCCAAAAAGGAAAACAAAAAGTTGTGAACAGAACCCTCGACACCTATAACCTTCACACCTGACCACAGA
>JAUTBR010199077.1:2942-15832 GCA_032361205.1 Pseudorimula midatlantica | reverse complement strand
CTATTGTCTCCAAAAAGGAAAACAAAAAGTTGTGAACAGAACCCTCGACACCTATAACCTTCACACCTGACCACAGATTTGTGTTACCAAACACTCATATATAATACCATCAACTTTCCTTCTACGGTATATGGTGAAAGGGCATTGTCAGATATAGAAACAATCTCTTGTATGCACCCATCCTCTAATTGTGTTGCCAATCTGTTTCACATTCACCTCGAGGCAACATTATCGCGTTGGAAGAATTCCAGAGAAGATGATGATGCCAACTCTCACAGTAATTCCAATTGCCAATATACCACAGGGTCACTGTTGAAGACGAGCAATTGTAATCTGTATTTCAACTTCTTGAACAGTAAAAAAATATATGTAAAAGTACAAGACCAAAGATTAAATATACTAAACTTTGCGCTTATAACTGGTGTTATATGTAGTCTGGTTGGAATTGTGTAGCTTGGTACTGTCCCCAGTTGGTTGAATAGAACAACTTAGGGTGTATTCCATCACAATTCAGTTCTTATAGTTATACACACAGGCAGGGCCACAGACAATTGCGATTTCAACAGAAATTAAGCCTGGGCTCTTGGGACTGCAGGAGCAAAGTCACATCCAGTGCAAACAAATCAACTCCTGGATAAATAAATCAGATTTCCGCAGATCTGTGGAACATTGCCATGCCTGTATGCCTTGACATGTACACATGGCCGTCTTTCTTCAGGTAGAACTGGTCTTGAGGTTACTGAACGTACTTTAGTTCACAAAATCCAAAGGCAAAATATTAGTTGCGAATGAAATCATATTCCAGAAAGTTTCATAAGCTTGGTTCTTGAACAGGTGGGCCAATACTAGTCAGGATTTCAATCTGCATTTTTCTCTCTTCACTGATCCTTTCTTGAACCCAGACGTTTGACATAATTCCAGGTGTCACTTCATAATATTTACACTGACATTGTATTTATGTCTATGTTCTTTGTGTTGACTGTCGAAATTGACACTGTCTCTAGACAGCAGATGTCAATTTGGAGTGTGTTGTTGTTTTGTCTACAGTAACCAAAAACACAAACTCCATGACACATACTCAATATAATAAACTAAGGGCCAGCAGATAAATTCCAGAACTCTTTAACCCTCTCTATGCTGGAGGCAACTGGAGATGCCCTAAAGAGCAGGAAGAGGGTTAATCTGGCATCAATGGACATTTAGAAAATGTATGTCCAAAAGTTAAATTTATGTCCTAAAATAATGCTGGCCCTTAATTATATATATTTTTTAGTTTGTTTTCAGAAGTACTTACCACTTTGTTGACAAAGGACACAAAACCATAGCCCTTGGATTTCATGGTCTGTGGGTCTCTGATGATCTTGCAATCTCTGCAAACAAAAAGAAAGATTACATTTTTGATTTTCTAAAACAATTTTATTTGTATTTTATCATTATTAGTTTTTAAATTGTGGTTTAGAGTTGCTTACTAGATTCTTTCACTAATATCACGACTTGTCAGTTTTAGAAAAATCATGTACAGTACACAAAACTAGATACGAACACCATATTTCAATTATGTATAAATAGACCAATGATGATAACGGTCAAATACTGGTCAAACAAAAAAATCTATACCGGTAATTAAATAGAATTCTCAAAACATTTGAATAAATAACAAAGATTCACTACATTCCTCGAGATAATTAAACAAAAATGAGGAAAGAAAATATTCGCTCCAGGTTTGTGATGATGCACGATTTTTCACCATGTTGTATAGAAATGTTTGTTTTGACCATGTTATTGAAGACACTGGTACTGAAATATGGATAAGATTTGGCATTGTTTTCAAATCAGCACATATTAGGCATAATTTATTTATAAGGTGATCAATAAAATTCAGGGAGTAAACATTTTCCCATGAGAAAATATATTTATTCAACTAGCTATAATAAATACCAACATACTGTGGGCAAGTGCTGATTGTCTATAGCGTTGTTTGGCATTCTTTAGGACACAAGCAAACATCATACAAGTTTGTCTAAGTATAAGTATGAAGTGAAGCCATTGTAAGTTAATTTTGAATTAAATAAAAGAGAAAAATGGAAGAATGTTTTAGAGCATAGAATGACAATTTGAAAAATGACTACCGGTACATAAACTAGAATACATTCTTAGATTTTAAGAGTGTTTCAATCAATCTACTGATTAATGAATGAGTGAGTGAATATGGAGTTTAACGTCGCTGCGGGAATCTTTCATCCATTTTCAACGAGATTAAAAATGAAATACTAGCAATAATGTATACATTTATCCAATATTCCACTGATATTACATAGTTATTTCCCTTTCAAGTTAATAATTAGAAATTAAATAACACTAAATGCAGATAACCGATTTGTTAATATGTACATACAATTTAATTGAATGGCTTTGCTTAAAGTAATAACAAAATTTAATATCCTAAATATGCAATAGTACAGCAACACAATGAATGTGGCTCCATTACTGTGAAAGTAAGTTTGTGGCTGTAACTAAAATTGAATCTTAACTTTTCTTAGATGGAATCATTGCAGAATTTTTGTTTGTTTTCATTGGCTCTTTTGTTTCATGACAGTTAGCAAGCAGGACATAACATCATTGGCCCTTGAGACCAACTCAAGCTAAACGGACAGAAACTCAAGGAGGTTTTCATTAAATTACTGCCAATAAAATTGACCATGCCTTGGTTTGTTGTCTAAAGGAAATTTACTATCTCCATTCCAATGCACTTCATAGTAATGTCCACGGGATTAGATTCGGAAACTAAGTCCACGAGAAGAAAGAAATCAAATTACAAATCTTCGTACGGAACCACCATAGCTCAATCTCGGAACAATTTTCAAAATCGTCCATCGAGGTTAGCCGTAATTATATCCTGCGATGATTTGTCCTGATGGCAACGCATCTTCGTCTACGAATACAGAATTCTGCTGATTTCGCAGATTCGTTCGTCCCAACACAAAAAGACAAAACCCACCAACACAATTTGCATTTTCAAGCATATCATCAGGCGCTGATTTTTATCAACGTTTCAACCACCAAGATCTTAAGACAAAATTTCCCCAACACATGGCCTGGCTCGGTTTCTGGTAATAACAGTAATTTGCGGCCTGTGATGTCTATCAACGCGGCCATAGTCGGGACTAATACAATGTAGATAGTGCGCTAATTGCAAATAAAGCCCAGATTTCCATAAGAAACTCGGGTCACTGAGAAAATGACTTATGTTCAGTCGTCATGCAATGATGTAGATCTAGCATTCCTGGTTGTAATTAACTTACGCAGAAATGCGTAGGAAAAGTGGGTGTCCCGCTGAGACGGGCTGAAAGTGGGTAGGCTGAATTTGACATTTATAATTGCCAAAGGAAGATCTGGTTTTATGTTTGGACTTTCTTCTTTAATTAAGTGTCTACTAGGAAGTCTATGTAAACGAAGGCAGCATGCATGTTGGAAAGGTGAGATGTTACATACATACAGAACACAGAGAATAGATCTCGAGATGAATAAGGAAAAGAAAATGGAAATACCTAAAAAATATATAAAATAAAAAAATAAAATTCAAAAAGTCTGTATGATAAAAAACAACAACATAATGACATCACGATTATTTGCAATATCTAGGCTTTGAAGACAGCAACGCAAATAAAATTCATCGATTGAAGACGACGTAAATGTAGTTTACGGCCGTATGAAAACTGTTGGAAGTAAAGCCTGTACTTGTGGCTACAATTTGAACAAATTCAAAGAGAAATATTGATGTAGTGTCCATCTACCCATTACCGCTCCGACTCTGTAATAATCCGTGTGTAAACACATTAACACGTGGCTCGACCCTCTCCGCGTTGCGCACACACTCGACGTCCCTCCCCCGGATCTCAGGCAGCTCCGAGGTCCGCCATTTTTACAACCGCCACTTAAGAAGGTCCGGGTCTAAAGACAATTTGCAGGGGTTTAACCGAATCAAACGTAAATAAAGAGAATTCTTCTGGCAATGGCTGCCACTCTGGGCTGGAACTATGGGATTAATCGCTTGACGTTATGTCATATTTCCTCCTCTGTTGTCACATGAAAAGCTTTCGCCAGGCAACACACCGCCAAACGTGTAATGGAGAAGTTCCAGATTCAGTACTACCAGCGAGGCTTACGAACTCGGCTTAGTGACAGTGTGCATTAATGTGAGCGATAACAATACGATGAAAGCCACCCTTTTGAACTTTGCAGTTCCAGGAAAGTTTCTTCCGTTTCTGGATATTTTAAAACGTAATTCCAATCTTGATGAAAAGACAGTAATTTAGCGATTGGGCGAGATTGAAATTCAATAAAACTGATGCTCTATGGTTGTAAGTTAATATTTAAGATAATAAGTTCACAGTTCTTGGCTTGTTTATCCCTACCTCCTGTGAAGTCCATACATTATCTCTTAGCTCCTTTAACTATGGTTTTCCCAAGGCTTAGTTTCACCTAAATTTAAATCATGAGCGGATCACCATTAATTTGAAACATTTAAAAAAGATGTTTTCGTAACCAACAGCCAACCATGTCAATTTAATTAAAATGAAATTCATTGGACATATTAAATTGAATAAAAGTCAAGCATATTAATATTCATTATTATAAGATACAATTCTTTCTATCTTTTAATAATTAAATCTATTTTAATAAATACATTATAGTTTTGAAGATATTTAACTAAAGTAATTCTTTCACAGAACACTAAATGTCAAATATAAAATTGCAACTGCATGAAATTTAATTTACTGCTGAACAGCTTCCATAAACTTTTCACGGCGAGAAACAATCTGGAAATGAGCATGTCATTATTTCCCCTGATAAAAAAAAATACAATCACAAGTTTTGTCATTGAGGAATAGTTTTCAATACTTAATGCGCTTATTCTCATAAATCCGTAAGATCTAATCTTTCGTTGTAGCCGAAGGGAGTCGATGTTTTGCATTGTTTTGATAAAATATTCATTCAACAATCCATTTGATGGATTTGTCGACAAATCAACAGCCACAGAGAATAGTGCGATGTCAAGAGTTGGGGAATGCCAGTGCAAACAGACTGCTACACCAAAAGTCTGGAGTTCTCAGAAAGTTTTTAATAGTTTTGTGTTGGTCCAGTAACTTATGGATTCTTTTTAACGGCAGGATGTTCGTTCACTGCAGGACATGCAAATCATGTTTCAGCTGATGAACATTTAACTTTCTTGAGAATATTCTCTCGAGGATTTCCTTTCTCGCGAAAATACTCTTTCTCTTGGATATTCTCTCTTGAGAAAATCCTCTATTATATGTTTTTTGATCTACGGATGAAGGCATATGCATTATATTAATCAAGCCAATGCACTTAACTATAGTGTCGGGAGCTGCATGATTGATGATGGCTTTTCAAAAACAATCGATCACATTGTAGAATGGGTTTTGTTTAAGACAAATAATTTCTAAATGTTCTTGAATGTGTCCTTCGATCATCTATAAATAACATTATGTCATTGAAAATTCTATTGTTTATATGTTGGAGTATTTGCGAGTATCTTTCAATATTATTTCAATCAAATTACAGCTTGTCAGAATACAAGAAACTTACACCACCGGTAAGAGCTGTTTATTTGTTATTTTTTTCTGCTTCTTAAATTTTGCACTTTCAAGGTTCTGCACTTTCAAGGTTCTTTTAACTACATCACGCTTGTCAGGAGGAAACCTGCAACATCCACAATGCTGAATGTTGCAGTAAACCTGCTAGCAATGGCTGGTATTGACAGTGAGTGAGCGATTATGGAGTTTAACGAAACTGCGGGAATATTTCACCCATTTGCGACGATGGTACTGACAAAGGCTGATAACTGCATTGCCATGGTACAGACAGCGCATGCCGTCATGATCACGTCAGAAATCCAACTTTCATGAACATTTATACAGTGTACCCAGGATTTGAACCAGATGCCTCTGGCTCTGAAGGCCAACCTTCTAAAGTTCCACACAGTGTTGCCGTAGACTACACCGGCTAGTACTGATGAACCAAGGATGATATTAACCCTCTTCATGCTAAGGCAACCAGAGATGCCCTAAAGAGCAGTGGCTGTGCCTAATCCAGCAAGGAGAGGGTTAAAGCTGCACTGAGAAACTGCAGACAGTTGTATCCTACCATGACTGCATCAGAATCTCCCACGGACATTGATACGACATCCCATGGGCAGCTTGAACCTCAATCTTTCACTGTACTACCATCAGACCCTCATATAATAGTTGGATAACATTCGATGGATCTGTCCTTTGTTCACCTGCACTTTGTGACCAATTTATTTGATAACCGACCACAATTGGTGAATCTAATCACATTACTTCAAGAAATAATCAAACATTTTTCTAGGATTGTTTAATTTTTATTCCAGCCTGATTCAATTACTTCTATAGTGAACCCATTTCATATGTATTAATTATGTTTTTCCGCAAACTAAAATCACAAAACAAAGTACGGTTTTAAAAATATATAAAAACAACCCTAACTACTTTGGCTCTATAATCAGCTAAAAGAAATCACACCAGTTTGCTTGTTACAAATAAATCAAAGAAATGTCCAACACCCTTCAATTGTCATCCACTCACACTACAATTTCACTTTCATAGCAATAAAAACAAAAAAGGTGCAACTTTGATTCAAATTGTATCGGGAAAAAGTAATTATTTTGCAAATTCATTTGATTACATCCTCAGAATGATAGGGCAATCAAGAAAGCAACTGGCAAAACCATCCAAAGTTTATGAAGTATGCTGAATCTTCCCACCATTAACGACAAACGCGATCGAAAATGCAACTGCGTTATATTTTTTTGGCGTGACCAGTACCGTGATGAAACCACAGAAATGTGAAATGAATAATACACAAGTTGTCCGTTCCCAACCCGAAACATTTGTTTGTGAGGTGAAACTGTCCTTAATCACGTCAGATTAGTTTTTCCTGTTGCCTTTCGGATGGACTATTAAACCTTTTTTCCCCTCTAATCATTTTCACTTATTCCGCGCAGACCCTGGGCAAATTTGATAACCTCGCCGAGAAGCTGCTGATGAAAGCGACGGCCTTCATGCTGGTGAATATCAATCACTCATATGTGAGGCAAAATATGATTTTCACACTGTTTTATTGGCATCTATTCATCAGAGTTGAAGGAAGCGACTCAACAGAAAAACACTAGACGGGTTAAGCCTTTCTGTCACTCGTACTCATAATGTTTGCTCGGCACATACTTTATAGATTCAAGATCACAAATGTGTTTTGGAGATGCTGCGTAACTGACAACGCTTTTATACTGTTTGATCATTGTCCAATTTAATGAAATCGTTGAGAAATAAAGGTTCAAGACTTCTTGTCATCGTTATTATTCTGCGACAATTTATCGCATTATTTTCATCCTAGAAACGGGATCAATACGGAAAATAAAACAGAAAATTATTTAGAGAAATTTCAATTATGGAGTCAGTTAAAATATAATTCACATAATGTAAATTTCTAAAGTGAATTGTGATTGTATGCACATGCATTTTTTACCACCTAAAACTTAAAGTGTAGAAATACGCATTAAATATATTATTTGTTTTCATTACTCATATCACTTGAACTTTGCCAACGATTTAAACTTGACCAACATATTTTATTGACATTGTATGAAAGGAAATAAAGTGTTAGTAGTAACCAAACAACAATAAATATATTAGGAAATACCCAAGAAAACATGCTAAGTGATTCCCACAAAAATATAACATTGAAGAAATATTGGCCCTTTTAGTGACAAAGTTCACTTGCATGCGTTCAATAATGAAATGAACTGGCCAAATACTTCTACAAAATGTAACTGCACTATACATGTAGGTGTTCAAAGGTAGACTATCATAGAAAACATCATTGAACTTTTAATGACTGGAAATTTGTTTTCTTCAAAAACTAAATAAAATCCAGTTCAATGTGAACGAAATATTCAATTTGAAGTTAGGGATATAAGAATAAAATTTGCAAGACACAAATGACAGAAATGTGTAATAAACTTCAACGACTAAAAGTAAAAAAAAGTCTTTGAAAATGTGAGAGAACTACAAGATATCGCTGATATGACAAAACAGCATCACAATTTAATGAGTTAATATATGGATAACTGGGTGAAAGTTTTCGAACACTTTGGACAAAATCTGAATCCAAGTACTGTCAGCTGGTCATTTTGCCACTCGCAAGGGAGAGATTGTCAGAGCTATCGAGATTCCACGGCCCATGAGGGACCCATTGAGCCTTGTTATAAGCGGAACTTGCTTCATAAAATATGACAAAATCATGCAACAATGTCTCTTAGGGACTTATCAACCATTCCGAAAAAGTGTGAAAAACTGACGCTGAATGATAAAATACTGCGTCACAAAAGAGGTGAGATCTATTCTGTTGGATGCCGGTTATTCAAAGATACCCTTGGGAAGAATTTGCAAAATTCATTCCATCTTTTCCGCGAACATTTGACAAGTTGCGTGGCAGATTTCAGACCTGATGCGTTTTCTACTAACAATGCAAACAAGAAAGGCGAATATATATATTTTGGAGTACTCAGTTAAGTTTGTTCCTCATGAGGATATGTATGTGAATTGATGTTGCTTTCTGTCTTCGACATGATTATATAGCAATACAGTCTGCCCTTTATTTAAACAAAACAACTATTCTCTTATATTTGCATTAGACCCGAAATACTACTAATAAATATTCAGTATCTAGTCAGAAAAAAATCCATGCTATATAGAAAACCTGACTACAGAACTTCCATGATCAATTGGTCCACAAACGATATATGCAAAGAAAATAATGGAGATTATTTGTGTCCCTGCTACCAAGAATCTAAAGCCTATATTTGTATATCCAGTGGCAAGTGTTTAGTACACACAATCACTAATGCTAGAAGTCTAAAAGAAGAAATATTTGTGATTATTAGTGATAAAAATAAGAAAATTCTTCCTAGTGATGTAATGTGGATTGTGTCACAAACAATGCTCAATAACTGCGAGGCAAGAGAAAAAGCCACTTCAAATCATTATTTTAAATAAGAATGTATTCCTATGTTCATATGCCTCCAAATTGCAATGAGCATTGGGGAATACCAGGGCTGTATTCTACATCCTTCATTATTACAATCTTTGCTCTCTTTCTTTTTCTCTCTTTTAAATTCCGGACAGGAATCCAACTGCAGAACTAAATATACTTCCAAGAAAGAAATTGTAAACATATAGATATACATTTTGAAATACATTAAAAACTATGAAAGAAGAAATAAAAAGAAAATATATGTAAAAAATAGGAATGAAAGGCATACATTGCCCCGGTACAAAGTAGCGGTAGTGGACGGGACATCGAGAGACTGGGTTCATCTGTAGAGTCAGGAAACAATCAGATTAACAGTTATCTCCACATAAAATGCAAAAGTACAATATTTATTTATTCTCAATATCAGTTAGTAAAATTGGCACGTGCACAAATAATGTCTCGAACGCTAGCCAGGCTTGTTAGTAATAGAATGATGACTTGGGTTTTAAATCTTGATGGACATGCGATTTGCGAGACACGTATCTATCTGCTGATTATTATTTCACATTTTTACTTACGTTTCTATCTGCTGATTATTATTTCACATTTTTACTTAGTGTTCAAAAAGGAGGTCAAAAACGCTGACGGATTACTGACTGAAAATTGTAATTCATGCAGATAAGCAACAGCAGAATACAAGCTAATTATTTTCTAAATATTCTGTGAGAAATTGCCATTGAGCTATAATATATAGGACAAAATACGAATAAGGATAGATGTAGTATGGATTGTGGATGTATCTATTACACGACCGAGCATTTCATGAGGAACACTTAACAAATCCTTCTTCACGGTATCCCTAATTACTTATTCAAACATCCAGACCCAGAAGCAAGACATGCATTGGTCTTTCTATCTGTCAGCCCCTTGTCCTTGAAATGTGTCATGGATTGAGATGAATAGGATAGAAGTGTGATTAATATAATAGACAAGGACCGACGATGATTCGCTTTGATGGCCAGAGATGATTCCGTGCCAGGGCTCTTGCTCTATAGCTGACCAAATGTCACGATTATTGGTCTGAGTAGACGCAGCCCCGACCGAAAGACCTTTACACCCACTACGATCTGCATATCCATGATCTCGGTATATTTGTTGGAAATGTGCACATGCTTGGCTTAAATATTATCCTGATTACTCCTGGTCCATGCTTCACTAAAAATCAATGTCGAGTCTATTTCCAGTCGGGTTCCCGGACCCCCATGAGAAAGTTTCAGGGATCGGCCCTCATCAGCTAAAAGCAAAGATCGCCCAAGTCTTGGGAATACACCGCGTACTCATCAAACTTTTATTTCCCCGGTGTTCGCCTCGTCTACTGAGTGGACCGAAATTATGACACTCTGGACACCGAAATTGATTATACTGCGACTACAATTGAATCCCCACAAAAGAACAGCCCCTCGTCACTTGTTGCCCGGTCCCTAATCACCAGGTATGGAAGCTGCAATTTGGGGCATAATCCCTCTTCCCAGAGCCTGCAAAGCATTCCTCGGTCTCCACAGACCCATTAGAAATAATTCTCATTTTATTTACACCAATTTGCACAAGAATTATAATGTGTAATTTTCCAGACAACCGACGCCTTACCCTCCTGTTTCCTTCATGGGCCTGACTTTTGAATCAATACTAATTGAATTTCTTATTACTTCTGATGAGTGCATGGAGTCATAGCTAGCTGGGTTTACTTTTTAATTTTTTTTGGTTGGGTTTCCAAGTGTATCAACACGTTTTTGAAAACTGTCCACTGTTGCACAAGGAACGGCACGCACTTACACCCACTTCCCTCAGCACGGTAAATCTCCATTAATTGCTAGATGCGTACTTGTAAATCAATATTATGTTCTCAGACAGGTCCATATCAATACGTATGCACATGGTGAATTTCTGAACACATTTAATCTAGCAAACATTCCGTCAGACGGTGTGAAGGTACTTACGACACCATTGTTCAGAGAAGTAAAATATTAAACAAATTGACTTAAAATATCGGAAATAGAACAAACACCTCTGGATCAATACCCTTAGACATACAACTTGCATCTATAGTTAAACATGTGCACACACACAAACACAAAGAATTCAGAACGGTTTTTTAAACTTTAACGAAATGCATATAGAAAACTATACAAGATAGTTCAGTGATTTTGTCAATTCATAATGCTTGAATAGTTTAGATGAAATGCAGACGGAAAATTATACAAGATACTTCACTGATGTTATCGATACACAAATGCTTGAATAGTTTACAAGATCAGATAAACATAATTACTAGTTTCTCTTACAAAGTTGCTCTGACATTGGCCGCTACCTCTGTTAGGCGAATGTCAACAAGATGGTGCGACATTACGATGAACCGATTATGAATCTTGAATACCTCTGAGACATTATCTTCACCAACAGGTATCCGACACCCAGTCCGAGCACTGGAATACATAGCAAGTGCCGTCTTGCATTCCCGACAAGTCCCAGACAAATATTTCCACTCCCAACTCTCCCCCAGGTGCAATGAAACCAATTCGAAATCGTCCTGATTCGGGAGAGCCAAATTCAACAACTTATCTAGCCTGCATATTGAGCAGTAGTCTCCAACCTACTGGCAACAATTAGATGCAGCCAGGCAGACATGATGCCTTTTTTGACCAACTGTTGCCGTCACTCATTCTCTATGCAAAATTAATTCCACCTATTTTCACACATTGCCTTTAAACATAGGGACCGAGAAGAGCATTATCATACGTTGAAAAGTAACCAACTTGATAATGTAAATGAAACAAGACCATTTGGATTTTAACTGGAGTTGCTGGATTGCGAGTCAACGCTAACTACCAAGCCAAAGGGGTAACCCTGCTGGCCAAGAAGAGGAGCATCTTAAATCTCATCCGGCTACATGAACTGTTGATAATTACTAGGAAACACTTTCATCTATTTATTGAAAACATGTAGTCTTTTAGCTTATGGAACCCCCAAATTGTGAACATTCATCGAGTGATTTATATAGAAATATACCACTGTGATTGACCTATGTTTCCCACAGACTATTTCAGTAAAATGATGGTTATCTGAATAACCCATTCCAAGACCTGCAAACCATTACGTCTTCAGACCAACTGCACATTATGTATTCAGACCTTCAAGATATTGTGAAACTGTTTGACTGCTAAGAATACACCAGAGACTGTATCCACATGTGAAACTGTTTAGACTGTGGAGAAGATCAGATACCGATCTCCCAGAAGAGAATCAACCTTAAAACTTCTGGGTTTGTAGTCTGACGTGCCGATACCACCAATATCCCAGAAGAGATTCAAACTCAGACTACCATATTCGATGTATTAAATGCCCAGGGTGATAACAAAATTGATTTGAGGGTGGGGGTGTTATTAAAGTACGGGGAAAAAATCTTTAGAACGAGCACATTGGAATTTCAAGGGAGATAACCCTATGGAACGTTGGTGGAATACAAAAATTTGAATCTGAAAGTAAGAAACGAACGTTCATTTTTCTTTCCGATCTGTATTTTCAATTTCACAAGGGAGATAATTCTGGATATGTAAAATATGAAAATGGCGGAATTTATTAGGTACGAAATATTGTAGTTTACGGGGGCTTATTGCAGCAGGACACTTAATGCATCGAATATGGTACTTGGTTTGTAGTCTCACTTACTACAACTGCAGTAATACCAACCTCCCAGAAGAGATTCAAACTCAAATTTCTGGGTTCGTAGTCTGGCATGCTGCCACAAATATCCCTCT
>JAUTBR010198744.1:0-14381 GCA_032361205.1 Pseudorimula midatlantica | reverse complement strand
TACATTGATCTACACTAGCATTAATACTTATTGTATTACAATTTAAAATATATCTCACGCATAAGTAATATGATACATCATAATAATAGTTAGCACAACACGTCGAAGATCTTTGTAGCGATCTGGACACCCTAGCTTTTAGTAGGACACCTGGCTAGCCACCTGTAGACACCTTTCCATGTTCTAGTTGGACACCTGGCTACCCACATGTAGACGCCTTTCCAGATTCTAGGTACAATGTAGCCATGTGGATGTCCTGAGACTTCTGATGCCAGGTTTCGTTGGTCCTTCTATCAGGTACCAGGAACATTTCACTGTATGTATACACGGGAGATGGTGCGGTGCCGTGCGATGCCAGTCACGTGATGGTGGACACCACACTCATGAGAATCACGTGCAGCGTCCCACTCAAAGCTACGGGGATATTACTAATCTCCAACGACTCGGGAAACAGCCAGCTTGTTCTCTGCGAAGTGTACGTCTATGCAGGTCAGTTTGATGTAACTAAGCTGTTTCTCTGTCAACCAGAGGCCTGTTCAGGAGGGCGTGGACACGCGAGTACACGCGTGAAGGCTCCTTAGCAACATTCATCCTTCACATGTGACGTCACGCGATAACTCGCGTGAACTCGCCCTCCTGAACAGCCCTCTGGTGTAACAGCGAGTATTCGTTTCATTGTCGACCAACCCTATGGTGATGGTCGAGTGATGAAATTAGCCGATTCGTATCATCATTAATGTTGGGTACGAATACCGTCATTGGCTAATTTAATCACGTGACCAATCCTATGGCGGCTGTAAAGTGATGAAACGAATACGCTTACAGACATTCCATTCCAGATTTCCAAGAAATTGTCAGTTTTCAAATTACATCTATACATTTTTCAACACATTAAAGCTGCATCTACACTATCAACATTTCGACAACATGTTGGGACACATGTTGCGACACATGTTGCGATACATGACATCATGACCCGTCTACGCTATACAATATCTCGGCAACATGTTGGGATACATTTTGCGATACATGTTACCGAACCTTTTGCCCCGTCTACACTATCAACATTTGAGAAACATTTGGGACACACGGTGTCGGATTACAAATGTTGCCGGAATGTTGTCGAAATGTTGACAGTGTAGACGGGCCTTAATTCTCACGCAGATCATGATAGAGCTTGGAGTTAACTTCTAGGTAGATACAGTTGGTAAGACATTATTAAATCTATCTTTAATGTAAACTACTCATGGGATATACTATACACAGGACAGTGCAATTTGACGCTCTATCAAAATTCATGAAAGTTATCAGAATATTTGTAACAACATTTTCCATTCTAGACGCACCATGACCACTACGCCATTATATTGACCTGTATAACAATTTATTTCTGGAACCGCTGATCAGAACTTTTTTAGTTACATTACTTGATTTTAAGTGACCCGCTACAGATGTAAGTCTAGTTGCACGAACGACTGTTCTCGCTACAATAGGTTTTGCTAATTGAAGGGTTTCATGCAATAGGGACCGTAAGTTGACACGAGATAGCCCAAAATTAATTCCATATCCGGTGACATAAACCAGCCAAACACCTAAATGCGCTACACATTTGACGATATCCCATTGTGACCTCACATGAAGACGTCACGATTCAGACGTCATTCATAGCAACCGTCGAACTTTTTCCTTTCACCGGAAATGACACCGACGAGACTTACTGTCCCTATAGACTTAAACTTGTAGTGGGTCCATGGAACAATCAAGTGTAGCTACAACTATCAACTGTGTTTAGGAAGGAACATCGCAGTGCGCAAGTCCACGAAACAGTCCTCCGTCTACAAGGATTACAACTCCTCCCTGGCAGTGGACGGGCACCAGTCAAGCAACTTCCCTGATCTCTCCTGCACCCACACGAACGACTTTTGTTCCTTGAGTTCAGCAGACAATCAACAGGCCCCTAGCTGGGTGGTTCGTCTGGGCGCGTCCTACCAGCTGTACGCAGTTGTTATTTACAACAGGGGAGGCCCCAGTATGTATTTCACTATCTAAGAATCTAATGTTAGTCAATGTCTGAAATCCAAATACACTGCGTATTGAAAATGATGCGATTATCATAATTTTGTAACCGCTGAACTTGAGCATTGGTCGACGACAAGGTGTTGGCAAGGGGTTCCTCATTACAAGACTGACAGCACCGCGTAGCAACACCTCTGTGAAAAGCGTTATTGAAGATACAGCATATTTTACTTTCTCAGATAACGTCAGGTTGAATGGATTCCGCATTAGAGTGGGACGTAGCGACACAAAACTGATCCGGATCTACACTGACGAAGCCGATCCAGCACAGGAAGTGACGTCAGTGGTGATGCCAGCCAATCAGACGGGCAACAGGGTGGAGGTGAACCTAAGAGGAGGTTCCTGCAGAATTCTGACGCTGTGTGAAGTGCTAGTAATGGGAGGTAACTATGTTTGGACAATGTTACGGGTACCATGATATGATATAATTTCCTTCTTTGTTTATCACTATTTAGTACAAACCCCAACCTGGCGCCCGTTGCACGACGCTCTTGTAGGCTACAACTATTGTAAGGTCAACGCTTTCTATTGTGGCGGGAGCCCAGTTACAACTATTGTACAACTATTGTAAGGTCAATGCTTTCTATTATGGCAGGAGCCCAGTTACAACTATTGTAGCGCTACAAGAGCGTCGTGCAACGGGCGCATGTATAGTAAAATTACTGTTTTTACAATATTTTTTGTTCATTGCTAAATCTTGTCACATCACATTTGATGTTTTTAATCGGCTGGGGACTATATACTATATACTGTGGAAGCTACCATTTACAACCAATCCAGAGCCAGAAATCTCATCTATGCTGTACCGACACTTTGTGGTTTATAACCTTGCATGCAACAACAGTGTATTCGTTGCGATGCATGTGGAAGGTTTGACCACTAGGACATGTCGCAAAGATGAATATCTATGTGTGTATGCGTGCTCAAATCAAGGACAGGAATGTACAGTTCTACCAACACAGTACTATCAGTAATTGCCTTCCAGCATCAGTTTCCAGTGGTGTACATGATTTGTTGGGAAACAGTAACGGATTTGTTTAGATGACTACTGATCACTTTTACAAAAAACGAACATACTGTCGTCACATTAACAACAATTTATACAAGTCAACATTCAAAGTAACCATAAAAGACTAAACTTTCATGTGGTATTACTCCATCTGTTCCAGGCCCGTTGGTCAGACTGCATCTCCGCTCAGACGGCTCACGTGACCGTGTTTTAGACAATGGATAGTCTGGAAATAGTGTAAACGTCGTAGTAAGAAATTATTATTAGATATACCGCTCATTCGGCTTTATGACGCCATATCTTTCGTCTGAGCGGAGGTGCAGTCTGAGCTCGTACGTCTCCGCTTAGACTAAAAGCGGCTAGACCCTTCTCCAAGGGACGCCTACGACGAAAGTCGAGCTAGGTCACGTGGGCTAGACAAGATGCAGGCCAATGTGTACGAATGTTTGGCAATGTTCAAAACATTCGCAAGGGTCCGGCGAACTGAAGCCTATTTGTATTGCATCGTATCAATGTGTGTCAATTCTTGTTGGTTCGTATCTGATCGTTGTGCAGCCCTGTTACTTCGTTGCGGATTTGTGCTGCTTACTTCTTCTCGCAGCCTGTCGCCCTGTTCCTTATACCACATGACAAGTTCCCAACTTTCCCTCATGAAGTTAGACACTAGACGCGGGTGGACATCCGCCGCGAAGCTAGCAAGGAACGACCCGTAGGCCTCTGGGACGGAGTTGGTCTGGCTACTGCTGAGGGAGCAGACGGGAATCTGCATCCGGTTGTACTGCGCACTGCTCGAGGTCAGGTGGTCGACTAATGCAGAATCGGAGTGTGCTCTGGGGGGTATCTTGTCCATGGACGGCCCCGGAATCGAACCTGACGCGGAGGTCGTTGAGGTGGCACAGAATGCAACGTCCATCGCCTGTGCGAAGATGTCGTTGTCTTCGCCGTCGTCCTCCTCCTCCTCCTTTAACCCAGGCTCTTCGTGCCTCTGAGCAGTCGCTGATGTAGATGACATCAGTTTCTGCGTCCGCTGCAAATACCCCCCCAAAATAATCAATGAATTAGCAACCAATTAAAACCCTTCCTACGACCTCATTTTTCAAAGAAAAACATATGGGAAAGAAGAGATTTTATTTATCATGCTTTATCGTAAGAATTGGTCGAGATATTAAGATAATATGCTTACATGTCCAGTCTTCCTCTTTGGGCATACATAGATGTGTGGTGTTAAAAAATGAAAGTTCTCAAATATCCACTTCTCACGCTGCGTCAATTGTGTAGATGAGCCTGCCCCGGATTTCGTCTTGGTCTTGTACAACTTGCCATACCGAGTCCTCATCGAGCGGTACCAGGTGAGAAGAATGACCCCTGACCCCTGGTCCAGCTCCTCCGCCTTGGCGTTCCACAGCGCCTTCTTCTTCGCAAAGTCCTTGTAGGAGGCATCAGACTTGTCAAACAGCTCAGGATGGTCCTTGAGCCATTCTATGAGTGACAACTCCTGCTCTCTGGTTAGATTGAGGGGTGGAGCCTTCTTGCGCTTCACGGGAGGCATATCATTGCCCGTCTGAGTCGCCTGCCGTGGGGATCCTTCCATCCGGTCAGGGGGCATGCAGATGACCTCCTTCTTCGCTGGAGGAGACTTATGGAGGTTGGGTAGCCTTCCTGGTGGATGGGGCCTTGGCCTTCGCCTTCGTGGAACCTATAGGAGATGCAAGTAGACACACTGTCCGGTGACATAAACTGGTCGAAAATCTAAATGCGCAAAAATCCACTGTCACGTCACAAACAATCCACTTTCACGTCACAAATAATCCACTGTAACGTCACAAACACACGTCCCGACCCAGACGTATTTCACATATCACCGGAATTTCATTAGACTAGACTTGCACTCGCTATTCAAACACAACTGCAGATGTAGGCCTTCTGAGAATCGCTGCGAATATGCCGGCGCTATTTATACAATCGTGACTCACCGCTCTGTTCGTGCCCAGTCTTATTGATTCGCACATATCATCGTACCGCATCGTATTAATTCTGCCTTGCGGTAGAACCCATTCGCAGGCGAATCCATTTTTCCGTATTCATGTTGATTCACCGTGTCTGGCAGTGTGACTTGAGCTGCAGAAGTTACCACGTTTACTACTCGTATTTGGCTATTTATAAAGTGCGCCATAACAGTAAACGGGACATATTTTGCTACAGTAGGCCCAATTATTGCCATGGTCTCCTTTCATTGTGAAACCTATTTTTCCCATATCGATCTAACCTAATATCCGTATTTGGGCTAATTTAGCATTGTTTGTATATGAAATGCACATTATATTATTGAAATAGACAATTCCGGGTCATAAGTTTAGTAAAACAACGTGTCATATTTTATCTCACAATAATCCACATAGTTTATAGTATGTATGTATTATACTGTTATATACTCGGGCAGCCGAGGGGTCGAACCGGGAAGTAGCGTACATACGATGTTTTTGTGTGTGTGGTTTCTGATAGTTTAGGGTGTCCTGAGTCAGAAACTGTTTTTGTCTCCATTTTAAAAATACCACTTTTAGGACCTAATGATATAATTTGTTCGGGGTAGGGGAACATATAATTACGATATATTTTCAACCAAACAAGGTACAGCAGCATGTTACCACTCATAGTTGTGTCTTGACATGCTATATAGATGTCATTAATTAATATGCAAATGAATTCGATAATTAGGTCAACAAAGGTCAAAAGGTCACAACGTCGGCGTAATTCTAAAAACGAGATGAAAGACTAGTCAGGACTGCAAAGTAAGGTAAATACATGCAGAAGTTTGATGTTCTATGGTGGCGGGTAGTTTGGTGTGTCTAGATTAAGAGAATGCATGATGACACGCTGTCATCATTCTGGGCAACTTTTGTTACCGCCATTTGTTACCGATAATGATAAAATGTGTTCGAGGTATGGACAAATGAAATCGCGATATATTTTCAGCAAAACAAGGTACACTAACAATGACGACTCATTATGTGTGTCCCGATATGCTCTATAGTTTGCATGAATTAATATGTAAATTAATCATATAATTAAGTCAAGAAAGGTCAAAAGGTCACACAATCGGCGTAATTCTAAAAATGCGATGCTAGTCAGAACTGCATATGCAAGATGTTTTATGATGGTTTTAGGTGATATAGAGTGTTCTGGTATAGACCCTCTGTCATCATTGGGCATTTCTTTTTACTGCCATTTAAAAGAGATTAGTTTTGAAAAATAATATGTTCACGGTATGCGAACTTTAAATCGCGATAACTTTTCAACCAAACAATGTACAATATGACCACTCATTACATGCTGGAAAAATATATCAACGTTTTGACACTATTGTTTCTTTCACATCGAGATATTTCATCATCATTTTAAAACAGATAATACTTGTATTCTGGAAAGTGTCACAGATCTGTTAACACCAATAGCACGATCAGTCGATGAGTTATGCTAATTTGAATATGGCGGAAGTACATCTCAAACATACCAATTTTGATCAAATATGCATTAAGAATGTTCGATCACATTTAATTACATTAAGAACAGTTTTCAAATAGAATATCATTTAATTGTACACAGTGTCATCTATCCGTTATCACCAATGTTGTGCTCACATCATTTAGTTATTTAAAAAGAAATTCCTCTATTTTCCATGTTGTGCTCACATCATGATTAGTTGGTGTGGTATACCAGTTTGGACATGATCGGGATACATCTAAACGAATCCAATTTTGACGAAACATTAGCCAGTTACGTTCTATAACGTTTAGTTATGCCATTAAAAAAGTTTCCAATTATACGCAACAATGTGTCATCAATATATTATAACCAATATCGTGTCCATATCATCATTTGGCGAAATATGCTTAAATTATATCCTATAACATATAGGTCAAGTTTCAAATTGGTTCTTATTTTTTAATTGTACAAAGTATCACATATCTGTTAACACCAATATCGCGCTCATGTCATAATTAGTTGATGTGGTATACTAGTTTGAACATGGTGGAGGTGCATCTAAAGAATACCGATTTTGACCAAAGAACAGTTAGTCAAGAACAGTTTCAAATTAGTACTCAGTTATATTCTAAAACGTGTAATTTATCTGTTAATACATCTACATAGCGTCGGACAAAGGATGACTATAACCTCCAGAACAATCACACTAACAAAAGGATTACTAACTCCCAGAACAATCATACTAACAACAGGATTACTAACTCCCAGAACAGTCAGACTAACAAAGGATGGCTAACCCCGAGAACAGTCAGAATAACAAAGGATGACTAACCTCTAGAACAATCACACTAACAAAAGGATTACTAACTCCCAGAACAGTCAAACTAACAAAAGGATTACTAACTCCCAGAACAGTCAGACCAACACAGGATGTCTAACCCCGAGAACAGTCAGACTAACAAAGGATGACTAACCTCCAGAACAATCACACTAACAAAAGGATTACTAACTCCCAGAACAGTCAGGCTAACACAGGATGACTAACCCCGAGAACAGTCAGACTAACAAAGGATAACTAACCTCCAGAACAGTCAGACTAAAAGGATTACTAACTCCCAGAACAATCAGACTAACAAATGGTGACTTAACTTCCGGAACAATCAGATGATACCCTCGTCTGCACTGCTAGAATGACAACATTGAATGACAACATTGAAAACAGATTTATCTTTGATAAAGAATACAGTTTATATTCAGATATTTCATGAGATTGTATATATACATAGATCGATCTGTATATATAATATAAACAACGAAATTCTTCTACAAAAGTGGTTACAATAACCAAACCTCGTAAACTCTTGAGTCTAGAATATCATGCCTAACAAAGGATGACTAACCCCGAGAACAGTCAGACTAACAAAGGATGACTAACCCCGAGAACAGTCAGACTAACAAAGGATTACTAACTCCCAGAACAATCAGACTAACAAAGGATGACTTACTCCCAGAATAGTCAGACTAACATAGTATGACTAACCCCGAGAACAGTCAGACTAACAACGGATGACTAACTTCCAGAACTACCAGACTAGAAAAGGCTGAGTCAGACTAACATGACTAACTTCCAGAACTATCGGACTACACCTATAACACAGGATGACTAACATAGGATGACTAACATAGGATGACTAACATAGGATGACTAACATAGGATGACTAATATAGGATGACTAACATAGGATGACTAACATAGGATGACTAACATAGGATGACTAACATAGTCATCCTATGTTGACTAACCCCAGAACAACGTTGATATAGTTCTATCTCCTAAACTGATATATGTATTTGACTTGTATATATACGACCATATATAAAACCGAGAGTAAATTATTGAGGAACAACGGAGGCACAGGACTATGCGCCGTTTGTCATAGTGCAGGAACATTCCGATCTTGGGATTCGACCCGAATTGCTGGATTCAGAATAGAAGGGTTTACCAACAGCAAAAGGGGTAAGCCTGCTGGCAGATATCGGCTACATAGCATTCACCATTACTTGTACAGATTGCTTCAATGGTAACTATGGACTGGAATGCTTGTCAGCATGCACGTGCCGTAACCAACATGAAGTGTGCAACAAGATAGACGGAAGCTGCGTGTCAGGATGCCCAGATGGCTTTATCGGAATAGACTGTAAAGAAAGTAAGTTCGAGTTGATCATTTAGTTTTCAAATATCGATCTACGATAATCAAAAATGTTCAACTAAAATGGCATAGGGCCTACTACTTATTCTCTCATATTGTTTGTTAGCTCCATCCAAAATATCTTGGATAATACAATAATATTTAGTTGACTGTAAGCAATATACATGAATAACAGACACGACACTTTCTAAAACACCTTCCAAGACGCACTTGCAATTGCAAGCACAATGTCCTGTACAATGTCCACGCAACCTGTGATCCGGGTACCTATGACCCCGGATGTAAGGACCGCAGTACAGCGTGCAGTTCCGCGTCCTCTGCTAGGCCCCTCCAAAGCCCACATCTCTCCAAGGGGAACCCGAACTATTATTTTCGTATCATCCAGAATCCGCGTCCAATTATTTCGTTCTAAAATAGGATCAGCAGCCATCTTCTTATAAGACATATGCCCCCATATTCTCATGCAAACAACACACGTATCATGGCAGTAATTCCCCCATTACACACAGCTTGCAGTTCCGGTACGTTTGCGCATGCGTGTAGCGAGAGATGTCCAGAAGAGTGCACTGGTCAGACCTGCCACGGAGTGACGGGGAAGTGTACGTCCTGTCCAGCTGGTCGCCATGGAGACCAATGTGAAGCTACTAACCGGATATCCGGTGGGTTGATATGATGATATGAAAGCTGACATTCTAAGTACTTGAAAACAACACCTTCCCAGTGAATTGCGAAGGAAACAATGATCTATTGGCAATTGTCCGGGATAATACTATTAATATTGAATAGTGATATAGAAACTTGAGCATGTGGATATAGAACTTTGAGCATGTGATATATAACTTTGAGCATGTGATATAGAAATTTGAGCATGTGATATAGAAATTTGAGCATGTGATATAGAACTTTGAGCATTATTTAGTGTAGTGGCGCAGTATATCTACAAGCACCGGGGTAATCTAACCGTGCTCTAATATTCATGTGATTTGTATAGTTTCTGATGTACTACAATCCATTATGATTTCAGTGGAGCTGACTATTCTGATTGTCGCAGTTGTTATACTTATAGCGTTAGTGCCAGTTATTGTCAGTGCCGTCATTTGCCTAGTGAGAAAAAGGTAGGACCTAATGTCATTTAAAGGTAGGATCTGATATCAGCAAAGCATTTAGCCAACACTTGCCCCACAAATACATTCAAACATTTAGCCACAACACGTGCCCAAGCAATACCTTCAAACATTTAGCCACAACACTTGCCCCAGCAATACCTTCAAACATTTAGCCACAACACTTGCCCCCAAAATACCATCAAATATTTAGCCACAACGTTTGTCCCAGCAATACATTCAAACATTTAGCCACAACGTTTGTCCCAGCAATACCTTCACATTTTTAGCTACAACACTTGCCCCAGCAATAGCTTCAAATATGTAGCCACAACACTTGTCCAACTTTCAAACATTTAGCCACAACACTTGCCCCCAAAACACCTTCACACATTTAGCCAAAGCACTTGTCCCAGCAATACCTTCACACATTTAGCCACAACGTTTGTCCCAGCAATAGCTTCAAACATGTAGCCACAACAATCGCCCAACCTTCAAACATTTAGCCACAACACTTGCCAAAAAATATACTTCAAACATTTAGCCACAAGGTTTGTCCGAGCAATACCTTCAAGCCACAACACGTGCAGTAACACGTGGTCCACTCTGCTTCACAGACGCCGGAAAAGAAGACGTCCTGACGTCATCCCAGACAGCGCTGACGAGGATGTTCCAGGGGAAGTCAATATAGGCATGTACGAGAACATCAGTCTGGCCAAACTCTCACAAGACAACGCGTCGGACGTCACAGACGAGTCGGGTGACTATAGCTATGATCAGTAGACACTCAAACTTAATACAATGCATACATATGTTTAATATAATTTTATGAACATACAACAGCCAGACTTAAAATGCAGTCAATTTATTGCATATTGATGTAATGTGTAAAATTATAAATTTTACGAATCTCAGCAGTAGATTTACCAAGTCATTGTTAAAAAATACACATTTACAAATTGAATCAAGGTGATTTACAGACTACACGATGGCATTAGTTTTGCAAGTTGTGTTTCAGTTTTAGAAATTGCGTTCATGCATATGTGACTTATTGCGACAAGATATATTACCATTTCCGGTAATTATACCAATTGCAGTAGTTTGTTTGATTAATTGAGCAAGTTTTACAAACTACGGCGATTTTTACAGAGTTGAGTTTACCACGCTAATCTCACGGTAGCAAGCTCATAGTTCATCACATTTCTGAACACACAGACGCTGATGACGGCAGTGACACAAAGGAAACATCAAATTTGATTCTCCGTTCCGACTCCAGCCCTCACCCACCTCCTGAAGAAACAGACGACGGTCTGACGTATATTAACGCATGCGCAGTGGAAGATAATCACTTGATTGACATGTCCGACATGCCGCAGTATATGGCTGTCTGGAGGCATGATAGCAGCGACTTGGCACAGCAATTCCAAGTTAGTCCTCAAATTCTCCTCCAAACTCTATTTCCTATGAAAGGATTTGGAGAAAAAATATTAATATATTATTTTTATTGTTTTATTATTTCGTTTATTTTTAAATGACTTCCAATATATGGCTAGGCCTTCGGGACATTAGTGTTGTGAGTACAGGGCAAGACCAGGTCAACCATCTACTTCCAACAGATACCTCAAACAAAACATAGCAAAATTAGGGGGCCTAGTTATCGCCTACAGAAATAAATACGTTATTTGTTCTCCAAGATTTTAAAATAATCTAACAAATTTGAAATGACAATAACGCAAATTATTCCTGTATTTCCAGTCATTGCCACGTGACCTGCAGAAGGATATTCCTCAAACAGTTGGCGCTATGACCGAAAACCGGAAGAAGAATAGATACAAGAATATTTGCGCATGTGCGTTGCCCCCCCCCCCCCCTCCCCCCCCCCTCCATATTCACTAAGAGAACTTCAATAAGTCCTGGAATGACAATATGTTCGATTTTTTAAGGCGTATCTGATTACAGTAAACTCTACACAATAACACGTTGCCTTTATTGACCACGTCTATACAGTGTCATTGTAGTAAACACGTCTATACAGTATTATTGTAGTAACCACGTCTACACAGTATTATTGTAGTAACCACGTCTACACAGTATTATTATAGTAATCACGTCTACACAGTGTCCCTACAGTATTATTGTAGTAACCACGTATATACAGTATTATTGTAGTAACCACGTCTATACAGTATTATTGTATTAACGTAACAATTTGGACAATACATGAGGGCAGTTTCATCTCTTCGCAGATGACCACAGTCGAGTCAAGCTGGACGTTCAGGGAGGTGACCCTACAAGTGATTACATTAACGCAAGCTATATACAGGTATAGACATACTCAATACACGACTTCCAGACATACTTAAATTAAGGCATACAGTCACGGTGTGTTAACGTATTTCATGGTCAAATGTATTTAATATGAACGTATACATTTGAATTGCCAATTGGGAAACAAGCTAATTTTCCGCATGCCCCACTGGTTTTCAATATTTTCATATTTTTATCTGTGTTCCCAATACATGGCCGTGTTTACATCTATGTCTAATCCTCTTTCCAATGACTGTATATTCCAGGGATATTCTACAAAAGAAGTATTCGTTGCTTCTCAAGGTAGGCGAATTATAATTTGCTCACATGACCGAGTAATTTAAGTTAGATATATGAACAAGGAAAGCACTTCAATTGACTACCAATTTGAAGACACAAATTCAAATCACGTTAGTGAGAGTATGCTTTCAGTGGTAAATAGTAGATGCTAACCTTGCATTGACTTAGTTGTCTCATTCACAGTCCAATCGTCCCGTGTCTCTTCCCCCTCTCTCCATCGCTATCTCTTTCTCTCTCCCCTCTCTGTCTCTCCTTCCACCCCTTCTCACTCTCGAATATGTCCTATGTAGAGCTTTTATTGACGAGCTATTGCTCTGAAGATAATGAAGCCGTACTAATCCAACGCAGCAACACGAAACACCGGCGCCACCTGAACTTGCCAATGGCGGGCGTGGAAAACACACCTATCACGAAACACCGGCGCCACCTGAACTTGCCAATGGCGGGCGTGGAAAACACACCTATCACGAAACACCGGCGCCACCTGAACTTGCCAATGGCGGGCGTGGACAACACACCTATCACGAAACACCGGCGCCACCCGGACCTGCCAATGGCGGGCGTGGACAACACACCTATCACGTTACTATAGCGAGTGCAAGTCTAGTCTAAATGTTATTTCCGGTGATAGGTGACGTTTGCGACGTAACAGTGGATTGTTTGTGACGTAACAGTGGATTTTTGCGCATTTAGATTTTTGACCAGTTTATGTCACCGGATATTGTGAATACTTATGTTATCCAGGCCCGACAAAGAAAATGATGGAGGACTTTGTGCGCATGCTCTGGGAACTCGAGGTGCCTATTGTTGTCATGCTGACCAGGGTTGTAGAGAACGGCACAGTCAGTATGCTTTTACCGCTAGTTCTATATAAATGAATGTACACATCCAGATTTAGAACATTCTATTTACCATCACCTTTGAGAAAGATCCATCCCTTTTGAAGACAATTTGGAAAATACCATTATATTATACTATGGAGTTCATTCTTTAAATAGTGTATTCTTTATGCGATATTCTTGTTTCCTTACTTAGAATAACCAAGGACAGTCAATAATAACAATTTGGAAAATACCATTATATTATACTATGGAGTTCATTCTTTAAATAGTGTATTCTTTATGCGATATTCTTGTTTTCTTACTTAGAATAACGAAGGACAGTCAATAATACAACGCTCATTTTAATTTTATTTCTCAGAGAAAATGTGAGCAATACTGGAACAATGATGAGGAAATGGAGATAGGAGAGTTTTGGATGTCCGTATCGGACACAGAAGAATTTGCTGACTACACAGTTAGACATCTGCAGATCTCCAGGGTACGATGATGATGGTACTGACTGGCATGAAGCGAAGGCAATAGTCACTAGTCACTATAGTCACTAGTCACTATGCTCTCACGTACAGAATGTAGGTAGTATTACAGAAGCGCTTTGAACAGTGGGTCTAGAACCGTTTGTAGGTATTTCTATTTAACGCACGCAATTTTCAGTTCAAATGAAGAATATTGGACGTAACTATGGGATTGGTATTATAATTATAATCATGCTAACTTCGGTTCCAGCCCAGCTCCTCAGACTCCGCTGACAAACAGGTGATGCACTACCACTATGCAACATGGCCGGACAAGAGTGTGCCAATGTCGCCAGTGTCGTTGATGTACTTCCGGAACAAGGTCATGACCCCGGACCGGAAACCGGGACCAATTGTTGTACATTGCAGGTGATGACGAAATAGTCGTCAAAAGTACTCGAAAGCATACTCTTCCAGTACCAACAATAAAAATAAAAAGTAACAAATATGATAAAAAATAATACTAATACATCATTCCACTCAGCTATATAACCCTCTACATACTCCCTTCTCACTCACTCCCTCATTCGCTCTCTCAC
>JAUTBR010198522.1:0-12500 GCA_032361205.1 Pseudorimula midatlantica | reverse complement strand
GGATAAACATAAACGACTGGACTGAGTTGAGCAAGAAATCGTACTTAGAAAAGTTTAGTAATCTCGCGGCCAGGCCCCAATTTCTCGAAACAAACTCGAATAAAACCTTAGCTGAGTTTGAGTTTTACTTACGTTTCCGCACTGTGCCACTGGGAGAAATATCAGCTGAGCAAGATCTCAAACCCAAGTTTGTTTCGAGGGTATCGGGACCTACCCTTTAACTGGGGCGTCAATTACATCCCATGTCTTTACATACCTGTTATCAAAGACAGTCGTCTCATGGCTGGAAATGGATGATTTCCGGAAGTATCCAGAATGTCTAGACGGTAAGGGTTGCCTTTAATCCGGTATATCTTCCTATGAAAGTCCTCTATAGTAGGTGTGTAGTTATCGTCGAACTTACTGTACAGGAACCGTGACACGATGGATGTTTTCCCGACCTTTGAGGAGCCCAATATGACGAGTCTGTGGCAGTTTTCCGGAGGAGCATTGTTGCCTTGTTCTATGAGAGCCATCTTGGAATTGGAATCCGGAACCCTCCAGCAGAAGCACCGATTCCGTCTGAGATCCGGGGAAACAGTACTAGGGATGGTCTCAGTCTGTAGGTAATTCCTCCAAGGTCTGCTGGAAAGGAAACAATACTTAATAAAACAATTCGAAATTGTTTGAGGTACATGCACGTCGTCATAAAGATAATACTTTTATGTGGGAAGACTCAACTTAGCCACCGCTAATGAAAAGCCTAAGAAAAAACACCCGCCAAAAAAAAGAAGAAGAAGAAAAAAAGGTAAACTACAAACAAGATAGAAATAAACAAAACAAAATAATAACCAAGCAAGGAATCAAACACAAGATATGTTTATAATAATATATAAATACTTGTATGTGGGAAGACTCAACTTAGCAACCGCTAATGAAACGCCTAAGAAAAAACACCCGCCAAAAATGAAAAAGAAGAATAAAAAGGTAAACAACAAACAAGATAGAAATAAACAAAACAAAAATAATAACCAAGCAAGGAATCAAACACAATATATGTCTATAAGAATTAAAAAAGCATATCTACAAATAAATGAAACAGCGATTATTGGTGTATTTGTAGAAAGAAAGGAAAATATCCCCAAACTAGGACAGCATTGTGTCATTTGAAAGGGGAGAACAACATAATTATTATACAAGAATAAACATGTAATCTGAAGATTTGTAGCTAGAATGCTTAAAAACCTGCGTAAACAATGGTAAGTTAATTAACTCTATTCAAAGATATGTCGAGAGATACATGGTTGGACATGTACAACTAAAGCAATACATATCAATATGAATGTTTCTCGTTATGGAATATGTATACATGCATGGTTATGTGATACCATGCATATGTACTTAACACAGAAACAAACTTGTTTAGCGAGGACAGACACACACAAACAAACCAATGAATTCTCACATGAAATGACAGCAAATAGGATCCATTGTAATGCTCTGTCTTATATTCCACGGAGTATAAACTGGTTGTTGGACAGCTACAGTGTTGCTGGATCAGACTACGCAGTTATCTCTGCTATCTGACCATTTGTCTTTATACATGAAGGTAAAGCAGGTGGAGATCGTCATGTGTAGAGAACATGGACTGTGGATACACCCAAGACGTAACATGAAAGGAACCCAACTGTGTCATGGCAATTGTCTATACATCATAGTGTTAGACACCCTCATTCCTTTCCATTTGGTCGTTAAATCCAGAACGTGTCAACGTGAAAAGTACTATATCCCATGAGTGTGCCACGGTAAGGTATTGTCTATTATCAAGGAATCGAACTCCAGTATTGACATCAAGGTATCATCGCTTGAACATCTGCACGGAACTTTCCAACGTGACACTGGCTTCTTGTAGGTCTATACTCTCTCCCACTGGCAGACTTATAGTTAACAGACAGGTGAGCTGACAGAAGTCTTACTCCCAGACTGGAGACTCCACTCCAATGCGTCTTCACGTACTCCACGTCCGTACGACTCCAGTGGATAGTCACCAACTCCCAGTCGCCTGTTGCATGCGATACACGATAGTGTGCAACAGTTGGACAGGTGACTGCTGTGTACTGCTATAGTTGACAAAGGGGCTGGCAGATATTATTGATATTCCCCGATTACGCGTGTTCCCAATAAGACGACGGCTATACGTCTGATAGCATTGGCTTCTGGATCATTGGGAGAGCGAGGCCGCGATCTCAAATCAAAGCGGGGACTTTCCCGCCAGGAAAATAGGTCAATTATTTATGTCTCTACTGATGTTCCCTACTGGTTGACCATCATGGAGTGCCCAAGACGTCTGTGGACTTTGCGCAGATGCACGTGTGTGGTATCCATGGTAATGAGGAAGCCAGATACTCAAGGACGTCGTTTGGTAACGTAACTGAACGTCGATTGTAATGACACTAAAGAATCCTGACTTTTGACAGGCTTGGCCGTTGATCGGGTTACAGTTGTACGGTTTCTGAGAATGCCATTGGGGCCAATGGAAGAAAGCCAGCCACGAATCACCGTCTTTGAGACTTTCTCGATGGAAATACGTGCTATTGTAACAATGTAACTACGATAATTGCTCTCAAATGAAGTCTAAGATTGTTTATGGCTTCAATGGCTTTTTTGCACGTAAGGACAATGCTAGACAGATTGCGATATCAGTTGCAGGAAACTCCTTAAATAGATGTTCAGAAACAGGTTATATTTATAAATTGTGTTCGTGAGAGATGGATGATCTGCTTATAATGGGATAATAGCCTGCGAAATATATGTGTTACAGGAACCGCCACAAGGGAAGGCTGCAGAAAATGCATGGATATAATTGTCAGCCTTTGTTCATTCCACTGTTGTTTTTTTACGCCAGGAAGAAACTGAAATCCTGGTGAAAATGCATACCCTCGGGTGTGTTGTGCTTGGTGTCGATGAACGCGGATCGTGCACTGAAAACACCTAGCTACCGTATTAGAAGTATTACGTGTAATCACACCTAGTACACCTATTGACATTTAATTTTACCAAAGCGTTTCAGTACACGACACTACATGCATTCAGTATTCAGTATACAGTATGTAGTATTGATAGTGATTGTAGCGCACTACATACTTTTGGCCAACCGTTACCACAGCATTCAACATATCGATGACTTTGAAACAAAAACAGTTTTATTTCCTACACAGCCCTTTATTTAATCACCGAAATTTCCCGTTTTAATGTTACACGCTGAAATGACACTATTCCCCCCGCCGCCCACAATTAATTAAATAATGGCAACCATAAGTCATGTTCGTATGGTTGTGAAGGGAACTATAAAAGTAACATAAGTTATTATTTTCCAATGGCTGCTTCTTCTAGTGACAATAAAATCATGGTCATGGAGACATATGCATCCATATAATGCACCCATAGTGTACCTATATGTGTCTATATGCACCCATAGTGTACATATATGTGTCTATATGCACCCATAGTGTACCTATATGTGTCTATATCCACCCATATGACCTCCGTATATTTTACTCATTATGTTGTTGTTTTGTATACTAGTAAGTACCTTCATATTTATTCAGAACACTAACATTTTATTGATTAAAAAAGTATGATCCATACGCAATAACAATGCTTCATGATTTATATATACAATCAGAAGTGATTGACATTTAAGATATAGACATCAACCTATTGTTGATACAAATTTCAAACGAATCCAGTAATGTTTTATGTCCGGGATAATAAGCAGTTAGCTCTTTATTGAACTGATACACCGGGAAATCCAATCCACTTGAAATGATCGCCATACTTCTGAATGTTGTTTATTTGCTTTAATTCGTATTTACAGTGCATTATTTCGCTTAAATGTCGATTGTTTAGATATTCGTGCACCCTACAGAAAACCATATAACGTAATACGAGGCGAACACATTACGTAAATAAGTCAACTTTGTGTTTAACTATTAACCGTGACAATAAATAAGTAAAGTAATTCAATGACCACATTATTTAGTTAAGAATATGCCTCCACCAAACATGAACCGTAATGATTAACAGTGCAGTGATATGCTATTTTTAATTGCTAAAAGCCAAAATGTATTCTATTCGGCATACTAGTATTCTATTTCTCGTATTAATTATACGTTCCCAGCCAGGGTCATTACATTTTATTATCGTCTTCACAGCTTCACAGCATCACACTGCTCCAGAACATTAACGAGATTTCACTCAGGAAGTAATAAAAAACAGGTAACATATTCTCAGATGGATTTGCTTAATTCCAGTTCGCTCAGGAATAGATAGGACATGTCTGGCTTGTATCCACGCTAAGCGGGGACCGTCGTATTTACGTCTATACCAGCTCAGAATACGCCGAATAGATCGATGGCTACAGTTGCAGTACACCTTTCTAATACTGAATACCAATTTTAAGTATTTTTTTCCGCATTGCAATATTTGACACTCAAATACAACGATGTCGTATACGCTTACGGGAAGTACTTGCGGCCCAGAGAGCAACCTGGTGGTGCGTTCAATGACAAAAGCGCTTGCAACCAGCTTACAAAACTAGCCACCGTCTCAAGAGTCGTATGAACCGTACATGGGACAGGAAACCAGTTTAACCACGCGGTTTACTCAGCCCTGTGCCGATTGAACGCACCCCAGTCGAATCAGGACCAGTCAAGTATAAAGCTGTGTCCGTTCCGATCACTGCAATGAGAACGGTACTTTGCAATCCATTCCCAGAATCTAATCCAAGAATGCTGTTGTTCACGGTCCGCTGAACAGGGTCACGTTTCCAAATGTCTTCCAATTACTAGAATCAATGTTAGTAGAATGCCAGACACTGTTAAATGGTGGCGTCGTAATCGTACAATTACGGTTCAGCCGACGTGGGACTTCGGAAATGTTTCACGCAATGCTTGGTTGTGTGTGTTGTGTATTCGTATTATGATCGTTGTTAGCGTGATTATATCGCGAAATCCGGTAGTATATATTTATATCATTTTGTGGGAAATGTTTGTCGAATATAGTGAATTGTACACTTTCACACTAACAGTCAACATTTGTTAACGCATTTAATGCAAATATGAATGGTACATAGGCTACTTATCACATTAGTTAGTTTAATGTTTACTTCTTGGTTTCAAGATAACGTCGAACTGATATCACCGTGATCATCTATTTGGATACTAGTTTCAGCTGGCTTAGAGAGGGTTTCAAATAGCCATTAGATTCTAAGACCAATTCTTTGATGTCTTAGCGTTGTAATACGATCGAATCAGTTGTTACCTGACGTTACAATACATATTATAGTCGTGCTTACACTAAGAGGCATTAAAATAAGACGTTGCCTCCTTAGTGGAACAATAAAGAACGGCATAAGATAGCTTTGCGATACATGACTCTTTCATCGTTCTTTGTAATATGCATTTGTATATCATCTAATGATAACGCGAATAATTGGGAGAAACAACTGTTTAATATTTTTATTAATTTACCTGAACATAATTTAATCTGAACATAATGTGACTAGTTTTTCCAATAATTGAGAGAGAGAAATAATCTCATCAAAACATATAGCATAAGACGTTTCAAGCTTGAAGATACGTGACAATGATTATTCATAGAACTGATGAATACTAATACGATATATCTCCTAGATTAATCATATAAAAGAACATAGTACTAATTTAGACATGAAAGTAGATACATAAAACCAAGACTCAGGGGATAGTAGCCATCTCTTAATAGTGCGAACCTGGAACTATATACACAGAATGTCTCACTTACACAGTCCAGTCATGTCCTTTAATGGAGTTTAGTTTTTCTTTCTATACCAAATCCAGGGGAATGATTCTAGAAACGTTCTTACGCATATTTTAGCCTAAGAACAATTCTTAACGATTCTTATAGTATGGCTACGAACTGTTCTTAGGCTAAGAATAAATCTCCTGATATGTGCTTCTTCTGGAATCATACGTATACTTATTTGTATATTTAGCTGTATACATATAGTAGTATTTAGTTGTATATTTATGTACCTTCATGTCTTTAAGAGCTTGTAAAGGTTCCAACCTGCATACAGTATGCATGGCGTAACTCAGATGACAGCAACATACTCGATAGTATTATTTCTGTTTCAGTTAAACAACAACAACAACAACAACAACAACAACAACAACAACAACAACAACACGAAGGTCATCCGAACAGTCCTTAATAAAATACGTTCTTAATCACGATAAACATGGAAACATCCAGGCGAACCACCGGCAAGATTGACAAATCATTGCTAGACAAAATGAAAAAAATGACTAATTTCTTTAGTAAAGACTTGAAACAGACTAACATCAGAAGTTATACAACTGTGAAAATAATAGCCTCTTAATTGGCAAGAACGGCGGCGATCTCGCGGTATGACAGCAGTGACGTTATATGACACACAATCCTAAGACTTGCCGTCTCTAGCAACAACTAGTATTGTCACGTTATTCGGAAATAACCGACTGTTCACGCCGCACCAGATACACGCGTTTGTCTGTAAAAAGTTGAAGAAAAACTGTCAGATTTCTGCTCTGTGATTCTTAATTTGGTAATTGCGGAAACTTCCTTTAGTCGCAAACTTTCGTCTTTTTGACAGAAAATAAATAACCGAGCTGATTTCCTAATTGGATAAGTACTTAGCTGCAAAGCTGCAATCTGATACTGGTAAATTCAAATTAAATCGATATTTAAATCATGTTTGATTATAGAATCCCGATTAACATACCTTCTATTTCCGCAGAGAACGCCAATAGTACTGTTACCATATCTGCGTCTTTCCATTTCTTTAACAGCTGTCCTTCGGTGTCTGTCGCAAACAGGTATCGACTTTGACGAATAAGCTTCCCGTACCAGGGTCTACAGTATAATCGTATGTGTGGGATGACAAGACCGAACACCCTTTGTCAGCTTAGTAGCATAATTATTACGTCGGTCGTATCGCCTTCGGATAGAAATCTATTCAAATGATCACGCAGCTTCACATAATCCTCAGTAGAACAAACTAAGACTAGCAGACACCATATTACAATTATGCAATTATATATTTGGGTTATTGCAAAAAGACATATAGTCATAATAGCTAGCTATATTCATGCATATTGAATGCATTTGTATGTATTTCAAGTACTAAAATTCCTTATTGTGACATTTTCAAACATGGATGCAACACCAAAACATACATTACACTTATTGAGTCTTTTATATTGGCATGGAGCCATCCTGTGATATATTACTCAAAAAACCGTCTTTACTGGCATTCCATATTTTTTTATGCAACTATTTCTGCACTGGCATATTCCTTATCATAAAGGTATTACTATTGAGTAATTCCCCAATTGATTTTCAAATCCTAATTTCACTAAATCGAAATGAAAATAGTTCCAGAGGATTGCAGACAGCTGCGAAAATAAATTAGGGTGCTATGTACTATTCAATTACCATTTCCATCGTGTACATGCAAAAAAAAAGAAGAAGAGATGTACCATTCAATTGGAACTTCTACCTTGCATGTATATATGTACTTTATAAGTACGCGTCTCGCATATATACCCAACACAAGCGTGTCTTCTTTGAGAACTCCGACCTACATGAAAGCTGTGCCATCAAACACATGTTGTTGAGTGTAAAAGTGACACAGCTGTTGTTATGGATGTAAGATGATTTGGAGTAACACTTGTCAATTCCGCTCTCATCCTCCTCGTTAACAATCCCATGCTCGGAGTCTTTGATCAGCCACGGGGTAGCACCCCATTCTGTTTGTGTCGACCTTTTGGTCTGGCTAATCGCTGCGGGGTCGCCGTACGTCTCAGAGATGATAATGACTCGGGATGTCAGAATGCGTGGGGCTCAATTGTGTCCTTTTGTATCATGTAATCGGGTCAGTGACGATTATGTTTGTGGTCCATACGAACGAGAGTTTCAAAAGGTTAATTACCATTTTAGGACGAGATCGGGTGGCGGTTCTATTATGGTATATGGTTCCATTACCTCACTGGAGATGGTATATTTATTACACTAGTTAGTGTCATGGTAATATTTATCTTTTCTATGAGAACACATGGAATGGTAACTAAACACCAATCTCACACCGATGTGATACAAGAACCATTCAATACATGTTATCATCTAGGTACTCTCTTCAATTTAAATATCAGTTGAAACTGCCGTAAGCCCGTGCTAATGCCAAGATACAAGACACGGCCAAGATACTCCTTAACAAGATTATACTTTAGTATACTAAATAAAGCATATAATAATATATTATACAAATAAAATAAAATAAATAAATAAACCCACAGACACATTAACAATACAATTGTCTCACTATAAAATCTGTCTCACTATAATAAGATTGGAATATATTACACACCCCACCCACACCCACACACGCGCGCACACACACACACACACACACACACACACACATGAACACAATCATGGCTCTTCTAAACATTCCTACGATCTTTTTTTTAATGTTAAAAAGATAACAGATATATGTAGGTTACTATACCACCTATTTATAACATCAACCAAAACGGGAGAAAACATACATATAGGAATAGGAATGTCGTCTTACTGAAAATATAGCTCATACTTGTGGACAATGGACGCTATTTGTAGTCAGTCAGCGGAGCAACTGTCTGGGAGACCTTCAGAAAGTAGGTTAATACCAAGACGATCAAAGAATCACTGATTAGAATTCCTATTTCTAAACGGCCTTGCCACAAAACACGCAAAGCGCATTTACGGACGTCAAACACTACGTCGTGCAATTGCGGAAGTCAATTTGTATTGTTGAAACCGAATACTAACTTCACATGTTCAAAATTGATGAAAATATATACGATCATCAAAGACACATCGCATACTGTAATGATCATACTAAATATATTTACCATGAAATAGGTTGGCATGTAATTTACTCATCAGCTACATATTTAAACGTATCGATGCCTCCAATTAAGCTAGTTGGACATGAGTGTTATATTATATTTCGTATGGTAGGGTACTGATTTAAACGTGTATCACATTGGACATGAGTACATATTTAAACGTATCGATGCCTCCAATTAAGCTGGTTAGACATGAGTGTTACATGATATTTCGTATGGTAGGGTTCTGATTTAAACGTGTATCACATTGGACACATCATCATTATAATACATTATTCCTTTTCGATATTGATTCGTTACAAACGAAGCCATAGGTATGAACAGCGGTATTGAAATCCCACACGAACGCCACATTTAGGTATTGCAGTTCATGTTAAGATGGATTTCGCAAAAATACATTTCTGAACTTCATCAAACTAGGCTACGAATCTAGACGTCTATGGCACCATATGCATTTAGCTCATAATGAGCGCTAGTAGTGTGATAGTGGAGACGATGCAGATTTGTCTAGGCGATGACATACTATTAGAATTATAATTAGTGTCAGCATTCGATACATCCGAGTTATATCCAATGGCACGAAGACATGTTTCACACAATTTGATCAGAATATTACTTCCTGAATACTTATGATCATACTTAGTTCGCCTCTATATGCAAGTCTATATCTCGAATACTGACTGGGTCAAAACATTCAGCCATGACCCCGGACTACCTAGCAGAACGAACATTGATCGAGATGGTCAACTATTACACACCAAGCTCTTCCCGCCACCTAGCGGATGGTGTTGAGTCTGCTGGACAAATGCCAATGTGACAGTGATGTTTGTTCCCATACCGCTCACACCCTTATCCGTCTTCCGGCCGGCGGAAACCGGATGGAATTCTGACCGATCCCGGATACGCACGCTCCAAGTTGACCCACTTTTCATTATACGTTATCACGAGTAAAGAACTTTGTTTATAAAAGATAAAACATGATTTTCTTTCTGTCTGTAAAGAAAAGCAACGCATTACATTTACATCTATTGAATCAATTAATCAAGAAGAATATTGTTTATTAAAAAAACCAAAGAGAAATGAAACATCATTTTCTTCCTCTTGTCAAGCAATGACATACACTGATTTCACGCGTATTATATTGGTCGTTTGTATGCGAAAGAAGTACTAAATATGTATTAAAAAATGTCCTTTGTCTGACATTAACATATGTAATTAATGAACTATTATTTTCTATTTGTGATATTAAATTGACATTTGTGTATTCTCGTCATTCTCGGGGTATTGTTGAAGTAATAAACACATTTAATGTATGTAGCGGTAAAGCCATTCAGACGTAGTTTTTGACTCCCTAATGGCAAGCATCCTTGGTCTGTCAGTACCAGCCGGTGCTCGCAGGTTTACTGTAATATTCAGCGCTACGGATGTTGCGGGTTTCATACTGCCCTAAACTGATAAGTGGTGATATAAGTGAAATAATCTTGAAGGGGGTCTTAAAGCTCAATAATAATAATAATAATAATAATAATAATAATAATATTAATAACAACAACAACAATAATAATAATAATAATAATAATAATAATAATAATAACAACAACAACAACAACAACAATAATAATACTAATACTAATACTAATAACAACAACAACAATACTACTACTACTACTACTACTACTACTACTAATAATAATAATACTAATAATACTAATAACAACAACAACAACAACACCACCACCATCAACAACAACAACAACAACAGCACCAATAACAACAACACCACCACCAATAATAATACGAATAAAAATAGCAGGCCAGCTATATGCAATCCTAGACGTACCAATTAATGTACGTATATACATTGGTGACATGTACTTGTAGGCGGACAGAGAATGAGAATCGGGAAGTGTTGTAGGCAATTCTAGTAAGCACATTCATCATACACTTGTAATACAGCCTTAGGTTAATATAATGTTATTCTAGGAGGTACTATTCATGATATCCTGTTATTGTCACTAGATACACTGTAAGGCACATATCCCGGTATGCTGCACGAATGAATAATGCATACTGCCATACATCAAATAGTTGGTTACCATGACCACATATGGGAACTAACTGAGTATTGCAATTATTGTTTATATTAGACACTCGATGAATCGCTGCTTTAAAGACGAATCTATGGAGTTCTAGAAATCAAAATAATACATTTATGTATTGGTAAACGTTGCTTGCAGTATTCATCTATTCGTGCAGGGCCGTAATAAATCCCAAGTACATGTCAACTAATCTATAAATCTAAAGTCCCTAATATTGTTTTAGTGAATAGCAGAGATTGTGTAGTAAAAGTACAACATTATTTAGCAAATTAGAACTGAATGGCAATGCATTGATGTACCGGTATTTACGATAAACATTGTATGGACGCGAATAGATAAGCATTTGCTTTTAACTGTGGGAACTTTCATTGTAGACTAATCAAGACTAATAAGTGAAAGAATCTTGAAAGACCAATAATAAAACATTTCTTTTTTAAACTGCCAAGATCCAGCTTAAATGATATTTACATGAAGATGGAATATCGTTCGTATAGCTACTTTATCCTCAAATCGACGTCATTGCTATTCGAGGCCAAGAACAAGATAGAGCCTATCTCTCATATCATAACCACCGTGCTAGAAGGCAATACGTTCAATAGCTCTACATTCTCTTCACCCGTAGGCCAATCTGGCAGTACGAATCTGAATCTACTAGCATGGTCATATCACCGTCCGCGTACCACAAGGCCTTGCATAGAATAGCCTCTAATATCCTCTATAGTCTGGAATAGTGTCTATGGTCGTATGCAATAGCCTCTACAGTATGGAATAGCCCTCTATAGTATGGAATAGCCTCTATAGTATGGAATAGCCTCTATAGTATGGAATAGCCTCTATAGTATGGAATAGCCTCTATAGTCTGGAATAGTGTCTATAGTCGTATGCAATAGCCTCTGTTGTTGTATGGAATAGCCTCTATAGTATCGAACAACCTCTGTCGTCATAAGGAATAGCCTCTATAGTTGTATGGACTAGCCACTGTACTCTATAGTAAGGAAACGCCAGATAGCCGTATAGAATAGCTTCTATAGTAGTATGGGATATCCTCTATGGTCCAGCTTCTATTGTCTGGAATAGCCTCTATAGTTGCATGGAAGAAGCTCTATTATCGTATGAAATAACATCTAGAATACTATTGCCGTATGGAATAGCATCGATCGTATGGAATAGCCTCGATAGTCGTCTGAAATAGACGCTATAGTCGTATGGAATAGCTTCATAGTCTACTAGTCTGTAACTAGACACTGATTGTTCGTAGTGCAGCATCACCATCAATGTGAAGCAGTGCTATGACTGCGGCTATAGGTATTACACTACCAAATACTTTGCCATAGGCCACAATGGTAGAGTTTAGCTTAATGTAATCTTTAGGAAACAAAGCACAATACCTGACCACACATGAACTAACAGTTCATCATCTGCAGAGTCTGTAACCCACACATAACAAAATTCC
>JAUTBR010198411.1:2388-14397 GCA_032361205.1 Pseudorimula midatlantica | reverse complement strand
TTTTTTTCTTCACAGATTAATTGGACAGATAATATATTTTGTGCTGGACGTGGTTGTGCACACACAGACAGCCACACACACTCTCCCCCTGTCCGGCGTGCACCCCTCCGTGTGGGGCCTCGGTCTCTCCTTCCCCGTCATCATCGTCACCATCAACGAGCTCGTCAAGATGAGAGAGATCAAGTGAGTAGAGACACTCGTCGGTCCCCCTCATTAACCCTCGTCCTGCTGAAGTTGGCCACAAATGCCATAGAACTGAAGGACAATTGTGATTTCAGTGGGGAAAATTAGCCCGCACTGGAGACACCAAGCAAGTCCAGGGCAAATTTAATAATTGACCCCATGACAAAATTGGCAGATTTACATTGTTCCGGGTAAAATTGCCATGCCCCCTTCGAAGTGACCGTCAAGCTTTACTCATCTGTTAAGCATGCAATGTAGTGTCAATCCAGAACATTCCTGTTGACATTTCTTTGTTGTGTATGGATGAGATATTTCTGCAGTGATGGAAACCATTAACCAACAATTCTACACGCATGGTTTCAAGATATCGTTTATACCTCCATTCAAAGTTGTCATCTGTGTTTTGCATGCCTTGTTACGCCATTATTTGAAGGACATTATTTTTACCCCATAGCTGATCAACTTTAATCATTGTTGTATTCTAATTTCGTAATCTTGGGCCATGTATGGCTTTTGTACCAGTTATTTTTTGTGTGCCAAAATGCTTGAGACATGTTTAGATCATGTACGCTACAGTAATCCAAGTTTGGTGCAGGCTCCAAGATGTTTTTGTTTTCACTGAAATTTCATTTCATTACCCAGTACTACTCGGTATTATGTATAAACTGATTGTATGTTTATTAAAACCTATTTTCCTCTGTTCTAGATTGGCAGTTCGACATCAGAAACGAGGTCGACTGGACTTTGGAACCAAGTTGGGAATGAACTCGCCGTTTTGATGAAATCCATTAAATTAGAAAATTGACAATTATAACTTTCATCCATATTCCTGGTATGACTAACATGCAATACCAGATTGAGGAGTAGTTGTGATCATAAGGAAATGTGATTTGCCAAAATGTGATGTACTTTGTCCCTGGTGAAAACTATGAAATCATGCACAGTGTCCTTGTCAAATTTTTCAAAAGCATTATCTTATGTTTGTAGTGGGAGGAAAATCGACACAAACCTGTGGTGTGTTCAAAGAATGAAGCGCTGAGTAAGCTGCTTAGCTAAACTGGTTCCATGTCTCGTGTACAGTTCATACGAGTCTTGAGACAGTGGCTAGTTTGATAAGCCGCTTGCAAGCACTTGCGTCTTTCAACACACCCCTTGTAATTTGAATCAAATGTAAATGAAAAATCAACTGTATATGAAAACACTTTTATTTCAAATATGTAACTACGGTAGACAAAGCTAGCCTAAATGAAAATGTATTTCTGAGTTGTTATAAAGTTGTGTGAGGTATTCCCTCAATGAGGGAGTCGTTTGCTTGATAAATATGACAACTTGTAATGTCTCATACTATGTATGTGCACAAGATTTTCAAGATGTATTATTTAGTATTTCAGTGTGTTTACTAATGTTGTTACATCGTTATACATCATTTCCATCTTGAAGCACCGCAAGGTGCAGCACAAATTATCTCCCTTAGTTTGATCATTGCAATGGCATATATTTTTGACAGAATATCATGTTACATGTATATCATCTTTATATTATTTTAAATATCACTTGGCTGTCTAGTTATTCTATTATTGACAACACTTTATTTTAAGTTTTGTAATAATCACATACAGAGGTAATATAGATGCCATACTAAATGGCCAAGGAAATCATTTACCTAACAGCACAGATATACATTTAGGAACATCTACTTGATTTTGATAAGTACCTTATTGAACAAGATACTTACTCATTGTTATAAATAAATTGTTTTTTATTGAATTATATTCAGGCAAACAAATCAGAAAATTTAATGACATTGAGCAATGGAATGACAGTATTTTGCCTACCATAGATCAATGAAGTTTTCGCATTACAAAATTGGTGACAAATATCCCAAGTGTATGTATTTAGGTTTTTTATTATTAAAATTTATTCAAAATCTGCAACTGCATGAACATTAATTATTGTTTATTTTTAGTCTTTGAACTATGTCTTTCAATGACAATTACTTATAGTGCCTCATGCCTGGTAGGAAGTAGTCCATTCGTGTGGTGTACAGGATATTATTTGTTTTATTTTAGAATGAAGGTGGTTTTTTTTGCAAGCAAATGGTACCATATACACTTGTTAAATGAAATTGAACCTTTTTTTGTGTGTGTGGTGCAATTAGTTCTTTTGATTGAATTATGCTTTACATCGCAGCGGGAATGTTTCACCCACAGCTGTAATTAGTAATTAATTATATATATTATATCACTGAAGTACACACATTCACACAACACACAGCCACAAAGGAAAACTATATTTTAAAAATGTAAATCAATTTTCATTTCAGAATGGACTTTGTGGTGTGCAGAATACAATAGTGGACATGTTTATGTAAATATTTGTGCAATATTTCCCCATGTGTACTACATGTATTTTGAAAACATTCCCATACAATCATGTCACAAATATAAAATGAGATGTTGTTTTCCCACCGTGATAATATTGATGTAATGATCCATCAACTGAAACAAATTTGCTATCTGTATATAAAGCGATCAAAATCCTGGGGATTGCATGCAGAAGGTATATATTAAGATTGTCCTTGTGTGTTCTAATGGTGCTTAAAATTTGCTATTTAGCAATTCTTAAATTTCGTTCCCATATTTAATTAATATTTTATAACATATAAAGTTGACAAAGAGGGTGTATATTTTTATGATTAAGATTTCAAGTTAGAATTATACTTATTCTATCTATATGTGCATTTATATAGCACTAACTATCTAGAATAACTGCTCAGGTGAGATTATAATTTTGAATAAGTGAATAAGGATAGTCCACAAACTTCCTTAAATAAGCGAGGTTTTAGTTTTGATTGTATTCTCAAATCTTGTGCTCTACATATCATAAATGTTTTGTACTTGTAGTCAGTTTTTGAATCAAGTTGCATGCCATGGCATATCTGTACTTAGGACCCCTTTGTTAATCCCATGACAGATTTGCATTGGTGTGCAGGATTTGCAGAGGATCTCAAACAATGTTTTGTATGCTTTTACGGTACTAGAATAATCAATCATGTTGTCATGTCATTAGTAAGTTGTTATTTTGTGAATAAATTTGTTATTGTTAAATACTTGTATATTATCTTTTATCCCATGTATTTGTTTATATGAATTCAGTCACAAGTGAAAATATCCAGTAGACTAGAAAACGTTTCAAAATATTGTCAATTTCTATTTCATACTTACTCCAAAACACACCTGGATATCCATGTATTCACCAGAATATCCAACCTTACTAAACTTGCGTATTTTCGCTATAAAAACAAAAGCTGTCAATATTTAGTTTAATCAAATGCATCCTTGTTTCATTGATTCTACCTTTATACTTGGCAATTTTCTATGGATCTGCAGTTTTATTTGTCCAGGGGTTGATTATTTTGCAAGGCTGTGGCTTGGAACCTGTAGCCTCTAGGCTTGTTTTCCCACTGCACCTTTCAATAGTATTTTCACACTTTTTCTTATTTCTGCTATATATTTGGAGCCGTCACCTATGGGTGAAAGATTCCCGCTGTGACGTAGAACAATAATTCATTCATTCATATACCTACATGTATTTGGAAATTATAAGAATTCTGTCCTGTTCTTGGATCACTGCAATGGTGAAATACTGATTCATGTGGCATGAAAAATAAAATAAGAAAGAAAAGGCAAGACATTCTTTACCGTGACCATTTTAATCTTGTGGTTAAAAAATGTATCATTAATATGTTAAATACAATATATATATATATATATCATGCATTTATTATGGCAAGAAGAATCTCGAACAGAAGTCAAGATCTAAGGATATGGTACTAAAAAGTTGAATTTGAAATGAACTAAAAGTACAGGGTTTTTTTGTGTTCAAAATTTGCAAACAAAATGAGTGAAATGCATGATTACTAGTTTTAAAGTTTTTGTTCCCCAGTGCTCATATTGTATACAGAAAACGACACGATTACGCTCACGAGGGAGCACTATTTTACATATAATTGAACCAGATTACCAAATTGCTAATTCTTGTTTTATGGCAGGATCAAATAATTTGTTTACATTATGGGCAATTGGTTACAGTATATTCTAGAAATCCTTATATGTAGTCTCATGTTTTTTCCATGTGCTGCAATTAAATGTACAATATGAGTGCAAGGAAAGTGTCAGTGTGTAATTTCGACTCAGTTAAGTGTTTACCGTAGCTCATTTTGTTTGCAAATTTATACCAGATTTCTGATACAAAGTAGTTATTTGGTTGCCATGTGGACATCTTCAGGAAAGGCAAATAATTGACAAATCCATTCTGCTGCATCTAAACTTGAAATATGAAAATGAAAAAATACTTATTCTTGGAAAGTTTTAACTTGAAACTATTCAAAATACAGTGAACATGCAATAATCTGACCCTGACTTCTCAAATCTTGAATTTAAGCTATTGCTCAGCTGAGATTTCTCCCATTGACAGAGTCAGTGTGATAAATCTCAGTGTAGTAAAATCTCAAACTCGAGTTTTGAGAAATTGGGTCTGGGCTCTCTTGTGCAAAATGGCATTACTGTATGGTAACTATAACACCAATCTTTGTGAAGATCCAGTCTATGGGTAAGGCTAGAGTCAAGGATACTATACAACATAGGACTTTAAATAATTATAACAAAATATTGTATCCTATAATTATTCATAGGCCTTAAGGCATACGAGTTGCACGGTTTCATACAGGAGATTGTGGCCCTAAAATTATCAAAAGGTTTTTGGGTATAATTTCATGCTCAACTCAGTTGTTCACAAATCCTCTTATAAAATTTGAGCTAGAGCATGAATAATGCTTGAAAGTTTCATAATCTCAGGGCCTGGTTGTCAGCTATTTGGATGTCCTGCCATATAAGTAATGATATCATGTAATCAAATATTATGCTATGTAACTGTTACACCTAGTACAATAATGTAGATTTGACCTAATAGCCTTTCTAGATAATCCAGTTTGCCAGTTTATTGATAATACACTCTCATGATCTTAAACTTTACTTTTCAATGCTGTAACATCTAATTTACACTAAATAAGTGATTAATATAATGCACCATATGCTACATAATAGGTAAATAGCATCAGCAGCTATTTACTGGTATAAATGATGATTATTCTCTGTGCATTACAAATTCATTATGAGAGTTCTTGATGTCCAATTTAGAACACTAATAATTTAAAATCAAGCACAGCAAGTTTGCATAAAGTGATTCAGTGATTGGCTGTGATCAAATATCAATCTGCCTGGAATATAGATCTAATAGGTATCAATTAGGATTGTAATAAACAAGTCCAATATTATCTCAACTTGGTGTCAGTTTCAGATCCGAGTTGATTATCAAGAATCGTGTCAGTTTCAGATCTGATTTGATTATAATGAATCTGTTTCCACAGAACTATGTCAGCGGTAATTGAATGAATATGAAGTAATAATGAGATATTTGTTGACTAATGCTTCTACCAAAATTTGTGTAATAGATTCTAGTTGGAAATGTACAATGCAGATAATTTCAGCAAACTGGACAATCATGAAAGGAGATTTTGCATGTTATAGCAGGTTCACTGTACCTGTAGGCTACCGGCATGCAGTTTTAGATTGTAATGTCACGGTAACAACATTTTTAATAATATAACTTGAACAATAGTCAAATGGCGTTGTTGTTGACTATCAACATTATGTATATATATATACAAAAGACACTTTGTAAATTGAGCACATTCATTGTCCATGAAAATATTGCCTGATATTTCTTGAAATATCAGCCCTAATTATTTGACAGATTTCTAAATAATAATGTAAAATACATGAAAATATGACTTACTTTAAATTTGATTTTACCATACTTATTTATATTAATTGACGAAATAAATAGGGTAAAATTACTGAAAGTTTCAGGTGATTTGAATTGTTTTTTAAACAGACTTGATTTAAAAAAAAAATAGAGCTTGCTTATTACAATTCAATCAGAATAATCTTAGTGGAAATATATATGCAAGATATATTTTATACAACCTTTTACATTAATAACGATATTTTTCTTCTTGATCGCCATTTTGGTGTATGGTATAATTTTAAAAACGAATCGACACTGAAACTTGGCTAAATGAACTTTGATTCTCCGTAACCATCTGAGGTTAGGTTATTTTTCTGCACCCCACTTGACACTTTGTTTGGTACCGTCTGGTCGGGTCTTAGTGCCCGCTGTGTGAACCGAGGTGCTGTATTAGTCTCCAGTGTGTATCTATCTTAACCATCAAAATAGAAGTGTAACATATGTGTGCTCATGTTTAAACTACTACAACATACTGTACGTACTTACAATGGTACCCTTACCCCTCACCCCACTAACCCAACCCAGTATCTGTTAGTGGTTGGGGCTGGCTAGCACACACAAGTAATTGATGATATAATGAATAAATTAAATGTAACGTTTACAAAACTTAATGATATAAATTTGATTTTCCTTTTGTATCACATTTTAGCGAAAGCACTTGTTTGGACACACCCGTGATTGAGACCGTGATGGTATTGTGAGGCGTAATTGTTTTGATCAGAAATATAAACAACACAAAACAACTGAGCATCAACTGTGAGGTCATGGCGAATGTCCTGAGTGTCCTGAACTATTAGGGCTAGGTGACCCGGGGTGAGGCGACATTCGGCGAGGCGACACACAGACACGAGTTGTTTTCATTTGTTTTTGCATGGATGATGATCTGTTTGCTTCTTGCTGGGTCGTGACGTTAGCTGCAATTTATTCACACAATAAATAATTGATTTAATAGTAAACATATTAAACTTATTTCAAGATTCTTTAACTTACATCACGGCTTGTGATTTAAATATTAGATGGATAAGCATTTTTTCAATTTCAATTAAAACTTGTGCAAATAATAGTATCATATTTACCTTGTTGGTGGCTACTTGCAATCTAGTCAATGAAACAAAATAACCAATTTTAGAAAGTGTTATATGCTCCATACATTTCAATTCAACTTTCGCGAACATTGATTTGAACTCGATGGACCTTTGACTACAAAGCCCAACCGTTCTATCACTGCGCTACCATCCACTCCCTCTCATATCCCACTCGCCCGGCAGCCCAATCCATTTCTCCTAATGTTAAAGGTATCCTACGGGCTAGTAGAAATTTCATGTTTTGTTATTTATATCATTATTCGGGCGAGTACGTATTAAAGTTAATTTCTACAAAACCATATGCATGGTTATCTGTCACTTATGAAAACTCTATGGTATCAAATATAAGAGCATTGAGAAATCATATCCAGGTACTCAACTCACGAAGTTTACTATACCTTAACAGATTGTCCCTGGGGTATGGGCACCTTCACTTCAATCTCATCTCTATATGGTGAAAAAAAGAATTCATTATTAATTATTCAAAATACCACAGGATATCTTGCATAAAAGGTAGTTTCAAATGACTTCAAACTGAGTAATATTAAAAAGTAACAAATTTTGATTCAATTAATGCTTATCACAGCAGGAATATTTCACCCACACATGAGTGTAGTAAGTGATAACATGCCTTTCTGGGGTTTTACTTAGCTATTTTCACAATTTTGCAAAATTTAAGGGAACAAAATAACATATTGATGATTTGTTAAATTCAGGTTAAATTTTTTGGGGTCACTTAAACAAGTTCATGAAACTTGGATCCTACTCGCAGGGTAATCTGTTAAAATCACATGTGCAGTAGTCACTGACATATTCAACAGTAATTAGTCCAAACCAGGTATAAATTGGTAAATTAAAGTATCATCACACAACGACAATCAAAGCAAATGAATTAACCTATCACAGGTATTGTCATCTAATTTAGTAATCAACGGTCTCGACCCTCAATCTGTCTGAAAGGTATTTTGATCACTATCAATGAATCTCTATCTGGGCAGAGAGTGGTTCTTCAGTCTATACTATGGTGTACTACCATAATACTATGGTGAAACTATATTATTCACGTGTTTCTTAAATTCACGATCAAACACAAATAGTGAATTTCGTGAAAAATACACACACGAATGATACCTGTTTTACAGTAGGTGAAATTTGATGCATGCATAGAGAGAAATTGAGAAGGCACAATGAGGATATTGGAAAGGTGTTTTATTATACAAACTCACTGACCTTCTAGGGTACCCCCTGACCTGGTCGTAGGCTCGGCGTGACTTTAGTGGTGGTAAGGCAACTGAAGACGGTAACGATGGAACTGCACTGTGTATAGAATAATCAAAAGCGGTGATAGTGATTCTTCTATGAAAATTAACTTAATTTTAATCTTATAAAATGAAAAAACGATTTCTCAGCCATTTTCGACCAACTTTTCGCTATTGTATTTTGAATGAATTATTCTGGTGTGCGAAAACAAATTAAACTGGAGCAGGTGATTATTGTCCAATCATTAGTGAAGGAACACAACATTCTAAGTCTATATACATGAGGAATACCAAGCAACAACCATGCTTTTGTCATGTTACATTGTATACAATATTGTTGTTCGATACATTGTTATTTGACAATGTTATTCATCTTCCCAAGGCTGTGGACTCACCTGTGATAAAAACAACCCTCCAGGGGGTAAATGCTCCCCAACACTGAGGACATTGAGGGTGTATTATCTCCCTTGGTTCATCAGAGCCAAAAGTGTCTTATGTATCTGTGTATTCTGCAGTTACTTTCCTTGGTTCATTACTGTTTTAGTCATTTGTTTTTGTTTGAATTGGCATTAGAGCCACTTTCAAAATCACTCCAATTATCCAGAAGTGCATTTCTGCAGTTATTTCCCTTGGTTCATTACCGGGTTTCTTTACTTCTTTTTGTTTCAAATCACTTTTTGCCCAAAATTCAAATATCTGCTTACCCTGTTGGTTTGAAGACGACAGGCTGGTCACAGGATAAACAGTTGAAATTCAGTTGTCTGAAAGAACAGAACCAGTATGTGTACTACAATACTGATCTACTAACATTTATACCAAGGTGGGTTGGTTTTCTATTCTATTAATTTACTCTTTTTTCTTTTCTTTTCTTTTCTAATTTTATATGATGCACTGTTGGAAATTAAGAAAATAATAAGGGGGCCATTCTCCATAGGCCCAATGTTAAGGATGTCAAATCTGTGATTTTCAGTGGGTCACACAGATACCTTTAACATTGCAGATTTTCAATTGACCCCCAGACACCCTTTAAACCGTATGCCATACCTCTTCATTCCTGCTGCGTTTTCGAGCGTCATTTCCGAGGTTTCTATGTGCTGCATGATGATCTTGTCCAGGGTGCGGAAACGTGTGTCGAACCATTCTTTGAGCGGCCTGATCTCCATCCGGTCCAGTTTGCAGTCGTCCAGTTCCTTGACAGCAGATCTCCAGTTGCCCTGAACAATAAGCGGGCAGACAACTCTGTTTACTTAACCATTTTGAGATCTCTATCACAATACAACATGTATAGGGCTGCATACTGTAAATCATATAATGTTAGCGTCATTAAACTTTATCGACCGGCGGATTATCGACATATTAGCAATATCAAATTTAACAAGCTCGTAAATATTTCAAAAAATATATTTCTTTTCATATAAGTTTATCTGCCAATGTGCAACACTGTTGATAACCAATACTAGTAGGAAATACTCACGAAACGTAAATCTGTTCGATATTGCATGTGTATATATATATGTATACAGGAAATACTCACAAAACGTAAACAGGAAGTTCTAAGACCAGGGTATCATTTCTCGAAGCTCTCTTAGCCGCTATGGGACCATAGCATTCTCTTAACAATGTATTAGGTATCGGCAAAGAGAGTGCTATGGCCCCTTAGTGGCTAAGAGAGCTTCGAGAAATGATACCCAGTCCATTATATTGCATAGGTATGTAACTATAACCATCACATTTAGACAATATAATTATATTCTATAAATGTGAATTTCCAAATTCTTACTGTTAATGCAAGTTCACTGGCACCACCTCTATCACTGATTCTGCCAGAGACGCCGCTTCTGTCAGTGATACCTCTGTCAGTGCCACTGCCTCTGTCAATGCCACTGCCTCTGTCAATGCCACTGCCACTGCCTCTGTCAATGACACTGACTCTGTCACTGAAACCGCCTCTGTCAATGACACCACCACCTCGGCCACCACCAAGTTCTCTCAAGATCGCATCTAATAGTTGGCGTGTGACAAACTGGTCGTAGTCAGGAGTTGTAACCTGCCTCATGTCATACTCGCCCTGAAAACATGAAACAAAACTTTATTGATTTTCTTAAAGGGACAATATCAAAGATTAAGTTGTCGTTTTGGACCAATTTGGAGTTAAAAATGCAAAGTACATGCTCTGTATCTCAGAATATCTTTTTACCGCTATAGAATAAGTAAAATTCCATTGCAGTTTACACTTCCTGGTATAAGCTGAATAAATACCGTAAAATCTCACAGCGCCTCTACCATGACCACTGGCACCATTATATGAGAGTCATAGCTAATTAATAAATAGTAATAAATATTAAAATATTGATACCGTAACTTGTAAGAAATGTGTAGTCAAAACAAATGTATTTATTTTCAGGTAAAACCATGCTGGACCATTACATATGTCAACCATCTGTGATATTATTATGCCTTTAAAGTAATTAAATGAAATGCTTAGAAAAAATATAATCTTTCTAATTTCTGGCATTGAAATTAATAATTCTTATTTCTGAAATGAAGAAGATTGGACCCATAAACAAGGAAATCAAATAACTATGTCCTAAATAAGTAAGTAAGTATTAAAGGAAATAAAACAAAATTAAAAGAGAAAATAAATGAAGTAAAAATACAATAAACTATTTAAAAAAAAAAAAAATACAAAATACAAAATACCAAAAAATACACACCATAAATACAACCAAAATAAAATAAAATAAAATAGAAAGGAAATGATTGGCAATATGTGAGTCACTTACTTGTCTAGAACTGTCCATCCTCCCAGACTGACTAAGATGCTGGTCCACATCTGCGTTTGGGGTCTGATTCCTGAGCTTTTCATTCAAATCATTATTGAAAACAATTAAACACCAATAGTTTTTTGGCTCTCAAAAAATTAAAGGAAGATCGAGAGAGTAATAGTACCACCTTCCTCAGATAATCTACGATCAGTTATATTATGTAATTTTGTAGATAATTAAATACTAGTAGCCATTTAACACTGGTATGTAAATACAGTATGTAGATAATGAATTAGTCGCTTACTCAGTGGTGTGTTTTTTCTTGATAGGGTTACAATATGACAGGAAATATACCTTTAGCACATTATATTATAACATTTCATATCGTAAATATATATTGTAACAATGGAAATTTATTGACCAATTTCGAGAGATGTGACCTACTGTTTTTATCGATAGGGTTACAATATAAGCGGAAATGTCTCACTGTAGCACATTATATTATGATAAGAATCTCTGAACAGAATAGAATACTTACAAACCAATATTGGAATAGCATTTTTGAGATTCATATCAGTTCTACTCGTAGTGCAGCAATTGCTCTGTGGAACAGGTCCAAGAACCAGCTGTTTTCTCACATGAAATTTAAAAACTGAAAAATGTACTGGTTGGGGTTCCTATTATCGCCCAGGACCTATTATCGCCTACCCCCTGCTGTAGCACTTCCATGTTCGTGATTGATTTGGATTATGGCATATTGTAAATGAAGAACACCTATTAATAGTACTAATTACCAATAGATGATAATTGGAGCAATAATTGTATTTTATTTTAAATTTACACCAATTA